>JBDJHY010000078.1:11844171-11862467 GCA_039654485.1 Withania somnifera
AATATTCACAAGAACATTGTAAAAAGGGGAAATGGTAGTTGTCTGTGCACTTCTCTAAAATGAAAGAAATATATTCTAAGGTCGCAGAAGTGATCATATCTTTCGATCGGGAGATCTCCACGAAGACGGATACGAAAAGAATCTATGGATGGGGTCCATAGACATTTGATTGTGGACCGAATTATTATTTTATGTTAATGTGAGACCATTATAGGGACTCATAAACTTCAAATTTTAGATTCGTTGTTGGAAACCTTTGCTATTGATCAACGATCTCGGATTTGAACTTTGCAAATAAAATCTTTCCTTAGTACATATATAGTGCTTTCGCCTAAAATGCACACTGATATTAATGCTAATCTAAATTAATCAGACCAGTAAATTTCAGACATCGGGATTTTCTTACATTACCTATTTCTCATTTTTCTTTGCATTGTTCCTTGGCATCCTGATGATTATAGCTTTCCTTTTCAAATCAGTTCTATAGGATGTGATAGTAGGTAAAAACAACACTAACATACCTAGTGTATTCCCACAAAGTAGGCTCTAGGGAGAGTAGAGTGTAACGCAAACCTTACCCTTACCTCAGAGATGAGGTATGTTGGGCTGTTTCCAATAGGATGTGAAAGTAAGTATCTTACTAAAAGTGAAGTGATTATTATGATAGTGAGTCACCTAACTAGTTCTTCTATCTTTGCAAACTACAGTCTATAGAACAGAAAGTCACCCAATAGAGGAGTTTGTCCACAGCTTCCTTTGTGCCACTGGCACCAAAGATCAAAAGCCCGAGATAATGGCTGCGGCTTGTTAAAGGGTCTTCATTTGCACAATGAATTTTTTCTGTCGCTATCACTTCGTAAAAACAAAAGAAAGAAAACAAACAAGAAGCAATTCTGTATTTTGTTTCTCCAAAATAATCACAGAGGTATTGTTTAAAAAATTAAAGAAGTAAAGGCCGCATCATGACAGATTCTCACTTCTCACGGCCTAAGCATATTAATTGAGGAATATTCTGATGCAAACTGTTTATGTACTCATTTTCCAATTAACAATGATGGGAATATTATATTTAAAATACCATTTCAACGGCAATCGCCGTGTCTATTTGTGATCATTAAGGTTGTATGCAAGCTTTCCACTTTCTACCTGAAAATTGTAATTCATTTCTTTCTCACTTCCTAAATTAATACAAAACAACCTTACAGTTCTGAGACCTTGAGAGGATATCTGACAAATTTTCTGTGCCTTCTCAGTTCCGATTTTGATTTGTTACAACTTACATGGACTGCAATCGTGCAAAAGAAAAGAAGCTGCAAGATGAGACGAGAAATCTGATGGCTCATCTGCCAAATGAAATAGCACTTGACATAGTTTCAAGGCTTCCTATTTCGTCTCTCATTCAATTCAGGTTCGTATGCCAAACCTGGAACTTGTTGACCCGTGATTCACGCCTTGTTGATCTGCATCTATCTAGGGCATTGAAGATTAACCCATGCCTCATCTTTAAGACTTACCATCCTCAAAAAGAACAGCTTTTCTTTGTTGAACTGTCTGATCGATATGATGATGAACACACATTGAGAGAGATTCAGATCCCTTTTTCAACATCGATGCCTATATTACGGGTAGTAGATTCATGTAACGGTCTACTATGTCTATCTGGTGTCTATGACCATGAAGAAGCATACATATACAATCCTTTCACCAGAGAACACAAAAAGCTGCCAAACTGTAATGAGCTTGATGTAAATGAGGTGGTTTATGGTTTTGGATTTCTTCCTGCTACTAATGAGTACAAGGTGATCAAAATAGGATACTATCCTCATGTCTATTATGTACCTTGGTGTTTTCACAAGTCCGTAAAATATAATTATCCACTATCCGAGGTTCATTTGTTCAGTCTGAAAAACAATACTTGGAGAAAGTTAGAGGAATTACCTTACAAGCTTCAGTATTCTCCCGGGGTTCTAGTCTGCGGAAGGCTCCACTGGGTGACTAGATTTAACTGGCACCTTGATCGCCTTATCGTTGCCTTTGACCTATCTAATGATACATTTCAAGAGGTCCCAAGGCCTGACTTCACTGTCGACTTATCTCATTGCAGTTATCATCTGGCTTCCCTAAGAGGATACCTGTCAGCATGTTTATTAACCTCTAACGGAGAGAACTTGGAAATTTGGATCATGGAAGAATATAACAAGAAAGAGTCTTGGGTGCACCAGTTCAATATTGGAGCTTCTTCAATTGTGAGTCAAGATCTGCGCCCATCATATGACATTTGGAGGACTAGTTTGCAATATGGAACTGTTACAGTGATGTGCCACCTCAATAATGGTGATATCTTGCTAGATTGTCAAGGAGGGGTTTTAATTGCCTATAGCATAGACAAGAAAACGTTGAAGAGCATAAGCATTAGTTGTATGCCCAAATCCTGTAAAACAATTGCTCATGTAGGAAGCCTTAATTGGATTGACAACTTAGCTTGAAGAGGAAAAAACAGTAACTTTCTATCCCCTTGGCAAGAGTATATTGTTCTTTTATCTTGTTACTATCTGGAATTTTCCCTGTATTACATCAAACTATGACTAAGACATATCTGGAAATTGTGAGAGACTTGTCCTCAAGTGTGCTTAGAAATCATTCAATTATACCGACTCCCTTGCTTTGTTTGATCCTATGCAGCTCGTTACACTTCTCAGAATGGCTGAAACATAAAGAGAAGAGAAGTGAAAATGTAGCAAATTCTTAATGCTTGAAAGTACAAAACATCAAGGATTCTAATTCCTGGAACCTGTAAAATGTAGCAAATTAACTACGCAATTGGTATTTCACCAAGAAACGGCAAATCAAATCCAACTGAAAACTGAGTTTATCCTTAATTACTTTATGGATTCAGACAGCGCCACTGCCGTATTATCAATCAATTACGCCTCAATCCTGGATGACCTTTCCTGAAGGTATTGGTATCAACAGTTCAGCACCTGTATACTGAAACACCATTTGGATGTGTGGGATATGACTTATGTACTCGCTAATATCAATTGGCTGCTTTTATCAGGCACTGAAGTGATGCATGTCTTATCTTTGTTTGTGACAGTCACTAGGGGAATCAGCCTTACTACTCGGAACTTGTCAATTATAATGACAAGAAAAACTTGTACAGAAGCTTAGCTTAACTTTCTCATCAAGTCCCTTTTTTCAATGTTAGGCAAATCAAAAAGTTGTTGAAAATATGTCTCAAAAGATTGCAAAAATGAAATAGAGAGCTGCATTATCTCTAAAAGAATTGCAATAAATCTATCAGCAGCTAACTTTTAGGATTTTAAAGTTATTTTATTGGTCTTGTGTGGTTTGAAGTTAGGATTTAATTTCTCCTCTTTTTTTTTTTTTTTTTTTTTGTTATTTGAACATATAGATAAATTTAGTAGAATATTTTTCTATTTTCTAGTTAGAAACTATAGCTATAAATGTATTTATGTGAGCTATTAATAAAATAATTCCCTTTGCCATCATTCCAGTATTTTTCTCTCGGTATTTCTCTCGGGTATTTCCCTAATTCCTTTACTAAAAACCAACAACCGTGCAGGCCATATCGTGACGGATTCTCTTGCCTTAAGCTGTTTAATTAAGGAATATTCTGAGGCGAGTTGTTATTTATGCACTCATTGTCCCATTTAACATTGATGGAGACATGAAAACTAGACTCATTTCCCAGGCAGACAAAAATAACATAGTCAACATTGTTGGTTGCAATCACCTTGTCTGTTTGTGATATTGATGGTTTTATGCAAGTCTTTTCCCCTGCAGAAGTGCTCTTCATCTCTGATTTCCTTAATTGTACTTATTTCTGAGGTCTTGAGAGGCCTCCTAACAAAGTTTTCTTGTGAGTTCTGATCTTAGTTTGTTACATGGACTCCAATTATGGAAGGGAAAGGAAGCTGGAAGATGAAAGCAGGAACCTGATAGATAATCTGCAAAATGAAATAGCACTTGACATAGTTTCAAGGGTTCCTATTTCATCTCTCATTCAGCTCAGGTTTGCATGCGAAACATGGAACATGTTAACTCACGATTCGCGCCTTGTCAATCAGAACTTAGCTCGTGTATTGAATATCAATCCATGCATCATCTTTAAGACTCACCATCCTCAAAAGGAACAGCTTTTCTTTGTTGAACTGTCTGATCATCATGATGATGAATGCACACAGAGAGATTCAGATTCCCTTTTCAGAATCCATGCCTATATTTCGAGTAGTAGGCTCATGTAATGTCCTGCTATGTCTATCTGGTGTTTATGATCATGAAGCAGTATATATATACAATCCCTTCACCAGAGAACACAAAAAGTTTCCAAATTGTAATGAGTTTGAAGTGAATGAGGTGGTTTATGGTTTTGGATTTCATCCTGATACCAATGAGTACAAGGTGATCAAAGTAGGATATTTTCCTCATGTCTATTATGCAACTTGGTCTCCCGGAAACATAAACCGTCATGATCTTCCACGCTCTGAAGTTCACTAGGTTAGCCTGGGAAGCAATGCTTGGAGATATTTAGGGGAAGTACCTTTGTTGGGCTCAAACAAGCCCAAAGACACATATTGTCCGTTTTGGGCCAAGCCCGAACGGATTTTCCCAAAAGACCTCACACCATTAAGAGATCCTATACCTTATATTTAGCTTCCCTATGTGGGACTTTGTTCGCACACCCAACAACCTTACAAGCTTCATCAGTTTCCCGGGGTTTTGACTAGATTTAACTGGCACCTTGATTGCCTTATCATTGCCCTTGACCTGTCTGGTGATACATTTCAAGAGATTCCAAGGCCTGATTTCACTGTCCGACTTATTTCATTGTAGTTATCATATGGCTGCCCTAAGAGGATGTCTTTGTGCGTGTTTATTAACTTCTAATGACGCCAACTTGCAAATTGGATCATGGAAGAATATAACAAGAAACAATCTTGGGTGAAACAGTCCAATATTGGAGCTTCTACAATTGTGAGTCAAGATCTGACTGTCAAAGTAATGTGCCTCCTCTAAAATGGTGATATCTTGCTAGATTGCCAAGGTGGGATTTTAGTAGCTTACAGCACAGGTAACAGAGTATTGAAGATCATCCACCTTCATGGCATGCCTAATTTCTGTCATGCAATTTCTCATGTTGGAAGCCTTGATTATCTAACACCATTTAGCTTGAAATGGTTAAAAAAAAGTCCTTTTATCCATTTTCCCAAAGGCACTTATTGTTTTATCTCATTCTCTACCAACTTTTTCCTCTATTTCTTGATAGTATTGAGTCAAATGGAGAATCAGATACAACCAGGATTCCTATTATTAATATTTTTAATCTACATTTTTTTTTTTTGATATGTTTTTCACTTGCCAACTAAATACTTGAAAACTTTTTCTATGAGAAAATAACTCCCATCATATCAATACACACAGAAAAAGTTCCATTGGGTTTAGAAGCAGCCGCTTTCAATCGTTCCCAACATTAGATTAAGTAGACATCAAAGGCGTGGGAAGACTGGAACCTTCTGTTGAGCACCAATTGGAAGTCTAATCTGACTTCTAAAACAGAAGTGAGATTGAGTAGACATCAAAGGCGAGAGAAGGTTCGAAGACTGGAACCCTTCTGTTCAGCACCAATTGGAAGTCCAATCTGACTTCTAAAACGGAAGTGAGCACACGTGAGCGGACCCGGCTTATCCCAAGAGAGGTGGGCTTAGGTAAGACTTTAAATTCATTTCGAAGCATAGAACTCTTTTTAGAACCTCTGAAGGGGGAAAACTGCAGCAAACAGTCGCATTCCACCAAGAAATGACAAACCAGATAGAATTGAACACTGAACTGATCTTGTTACTCATGCTTCCTCTGGTGTGAGACAGTAGCACTCCCATTTCTACACGATGAAATATATATCTAAATTTGCCGAGCAAAAAAAAAAAAATGAGACATAGACATGTACTTCTGGCCGATCTACTGAAGAACTTTTGCTGCTGAAAAATAAGCTATATTGAAAATCTGGTTCAGCATAGCAAGTTTTTACTAGTGAGCATAATACTATACAGAAAAGATGACATGCCACAACAAAAGAAGACCAGAAGAGCTAGTGTTCAGCAAATAAAGATTGTCATCAATACAATCAGCAATGAGGCTTGTTAGTGCGGTCTAACATACTAAAAATTTAAGTCTTAGTCATATCTTCAATAGTTAGTAATGAAAGTCAGGTGGTAGAGTCCACTCCTATGTCTAAAAGGTCCCATTTTGTTTGTTTTCAAATTTTAGTTCTTCGTTTGTATAGATTTTTTTTATATATATAAATAGGTTTTGTTTGCACAATGTATAGTACACTTTCGATGCTTGCTATTTCACTGTGGTTATCCTTATAATTAAGGAACTTTAATTCTCCAACCGATCAGATGTGTGGTGCCAAATTGATTGTCAAAAAATGGGTATATCTGATATCTCATGGTATAGTACAATGCTATAGGAATGTGTTAATATGTTTCCCCAATACTTTATCCTTGGCACACATCACATATTTAATCTTTTCAATGTGATTGTTTGGATTTGTCTCTTGACATCACCGATTCTCTAGTTGTGGAATAGAATGAATGAGATACGGTTTTTTTCATTTTCAAAAGATATTATGATAATCCACATAACAACCAGAAGCAAGATATTGAAGGAAATGGCAGTGGCTTGTCTTTTAATAAAATGGCATACAATCATACAGCATAAACCTGACGACTCCATTGATATACCAATAACGTCTCCAAAAATAATGTTCATTTTTGACATTTTACATCGCAATGCTTATCAACATTTCTCCATGATCCATGAGTTCAAAATGGCTACACACAAGTTGAATTCCCCTTGATTCCTTTAGCATGGTTCTCACAATTTCATAGCCCTCAATACTTTACCCCAGGAAAATGTGCGAGCTTTCATGGTCTACTTGATGATATAGCACCTATCATCTTGTCCACCTCCAAATGAAAATCAGGATTACAATTGTTAAGACCATCCCTGCATATTTGATCCACCTATCGACACGATTCCTCTTCTCGATGAGTCTCATTACAGAATTGGATAGCCCCAAAGTGTTGAGCACATCCAGTGCTTTGCGTTGGGCTCCCTGCAACAAGGTTTAACAAAAGACTATCAGTTTAACCATAATATGCTTGGGTAGCAGTAATCGTGGAAAATTTTGTTTTTAACCAGAGAAAATGATTACAGTAATTCAGTATATGTATGGTCATCAAAAAATTATTTCATTACATGTATTCCTTTAACAAAGAAAAAGTTTTTCCACATTTAGTGAAGGGGTTCAACTCAAGGCCCTGGAGATTTAAAACTTAATCCTGTGACCTCGAACACAGACTAACAAGTTTCACTCTCAACCAGGAACTTCAAGATCAAAAAGTTTTTGGAAAAATTTACTCCTGCAACCAGAGCTTGGAAAACAGAAACCTAAAACAAATAGGACCTTTTAACTGTCCTCACTTCACACTTCTACTTAGCTACCACCTTTCTTATTTTTGCAGAAAGGGTTGGTCCTAAGGAGCAAAACTTGAATAACCATCCCACGTTTCCTCAAATTTTCTTGATTAATGAAGTGTTTGGGCTAACTTATATGCACCTAGCTAATTCCATTGGATACCTGCCATCTCCGACCAGCAAAGGTACCGGTATTAACCATCCCTCATTATTATTTTTCAAAGTTCAGAAGGGTAGCGTGTTGCTCTTGAGCCGAGAGTCTTTTGGAAACAACCTCTCTACCTCCCCAAGGAGTAATGGTAAAGACTGCGCACACCTTACCCTCCCCAGGCC
This sequence comes from Withania somnifera, assembly GCA_039654485.1. NCBI lineage: Eukaryota > Viridiplantae > Streptophyta > Magnoliopsida > Solanales > Solanaceae > Withania > Withania somnifera. The sequence goes on from JBDJHY010000078.1 coordinate 11,852,008, forward strand.
CCACTTGGTGGGATTTCATTGGGTATGCCGTTATTGTTCTATCTCTAAATCCATTTAAGCAAACATGGAGGAGAGAACCATACTTCCATCATAAACATACATTAACTATAAATTATTTCACCTTCCCTTCTTTGAGCCAAACATAAATAGTGAAAGTTGTAATATAAATAATAACATAGGAGAACACTATTGCCAAACAGGCAACCTTTTTTCCACTTTTCAGGAAAAATCTCTTTTCAAGGCAGTAACAAACTAAACAAGCTTGAATGCTGCACAATATGTAAAGGAGTGAATCAGGTATGAGTTGGGAAGGTACCTTCAAACGATCCCTTTGCTCACTATATTTAGAGAGGATGGCCACACCTGTTGCCAGGGTTTCCTCCATCATTCTGGATGACCTGCGAGCAGATTGCATGGCCTGTGCTTCGTCATCAAAAATCCTCAGAACATGGGATGAATCACCATTCTAGAACATAAAAGTAATCCATTAGAAGGAAAAATCAGATTATCAACCAAAAACTTTAATAACAAGAAAAGGGCAGCTCAGTGCACTAAGCTCCCACTATGCGCGGGTCCAAGGAAAGGCCTGACCACAAAGGTCTATTGTACGCAGCCTTACCGTGCATTTCTGTCAGAGGCTATTTCCAAGGCCTAACCCGTGACCTCCTGGTCACGTGGCAACAACTTTACCAGTTAGTCCAAGGATCCCTTCAAAAAGTTTAATAACACTTGTAAGAAAATACCGTACAGTTCTCCCAATCAATTCTGCTCTCTCCCGGGCTTCTTGCATTCGCCTCTGATGTCTTAAATTATATTTATCCAGACTAGCTTTCAAGGAGTCAGCTTCTTCAGCCACTTGCTCCACTTTTCTGCACAAGGAAGACAAACTCAGCATGCAATATTAACGTGAAATGAGCAGACGTGTGACTACTATTGAGCACACAATGAACAAGCTCGAAAAGAACACGACGTTCTGGTTCGCTCCAAGTATGACGATCAACTTAATCAGCTACTCCATAATTCGGCAACCAGACTCATCAGAGATTGCAAGTTGGTGCTTGCTCCACTACAGCCTTATTACCATTCTCGTCCAATTCCCCTATACGATTATATACCCTCTTATGTAATCCTACAGGAGCCAATGCAATAATCCACAGACATGCAACTTTTTTTTTTTTTTTAAAAAAGGAGAGATTTGTAACTGTTTGATAGGACAAAGAGCTTTGTTGACCAATATTAACTCGGAATCCAAAGTCACCCATCTAAATCTTCAGCCATTCTTCGTAAGGAGCTAACTAGGTGGATACACATTTTTCCATTCCCCAAGTCCCGTGGCCATCAAATAGGATGGAAAAAAGAGGGGCACTAATTAATTTCCCAAGTCCCTTCATAATGGCTCTTACAGTTCTTTAGTTATGAAAAATGATTGATTACTTGAATCGCCAGATTTTTACAAAGTAGACGCCAACAGAAATTATCGCTGAACATTACAAAGAAGAATCCAACTCAGATTTTAAGCCTCGTTTTCCAAGACAGGCAACACAGTAAATGATAAGAATCAAGTTACTTGAAAAGAAATAAGAAAATAATGCAGAAGCAAAAATAAGAAGATTGAAGAGAGGAATTTTAAGACATGCGAAATTAGAGAATAAAATCCCCGAATTAAGTGCTTTGAACTTATTGATCTAAGTATTCTAAAATTAGCGGATCAAAATTAATTATGATACTAATAGAGTCAATCCAAGAACTTAGATCAAAAGTGATAGTCATACTTCGAAGAAATTAGAGACAATAATTAAAACAAGACCAAATACCTTCTTTAACACTACACACAAAGGTGTAAAAGAAAAAAAACCTCACAAATAATATTACTAAAAAAAAAATTTAAAGAACAAAATCCAACCGCATATATAGGGAAAACCTATCTCAAATAGCATGAGATTCGAATCTTAGTTTTGTGGAAATAATAAATAGTAAGACCTAACTACGAAAGCATGCAAATTTAATATCACACTTCATCCCAAAACTACCTAATGAAAAAAGGAAAGAAATTATCGAATTTGCACCAAAAATCACACATGCAAACAGCCCCTTTTATGGCTTGAAATTTCAGTCATTATTGGCGTGACTGTAGACCTTTTGGGCATGATTCTCACGTCCATTTCAGCCAACTTTTGGGCTTGATTTCTCAGCCCACTTCAGCTGAAATTTCAGCTCTTCTCTCGGACAGCTTCAGCTCCTTTCTTGGGCTCCAAAAGGTGGCTGAAACGGGAGTGAGAATCATATGCCGAATAGAGCCACAATCCGCTCCAATAATGGCTGAAATTCAAGCCCAAAAAGAGGCTGTTTAGGCGTGTGAAGGTTTATGCAGATTTGACACCTTCTTTCCTTATTTTTTGTTAGGTAATTTTGCAATGAAGAGTTGCATTAGTTTTACATGTTTTCTTAGCTTAAAAGTCTCCTAGTTAGGTTTTTTGTTTATTATTTTCATAAAAAAAGGGTTTGAATCTCATGCTATTTGGGATGGGTTTCTCTTATATATATATATATATATAAGGGTGGATCTATTCTTTTTAAAAACAATATTATTATTTCTATCATTTGAGAGGTTTCTCTTCTTTACACCTTCGTGTGTGGTGACTGTGGATTTATCATGCAACTTAATAGAAACATTCTTTAGGAGGTAAGATTGATTCTTAACTTGATATATTTGATTCCTATCAGAGTAAATTAGCGAAGGTAATTATTCTAATATACTAGTTACTGTCTCTAATTTCTTTGTAATAGTCTAGATCACTTCGTTACCTAAGCTCTTGAATTTGTACTTCGTTACCTAAGCTCTTGAATTTGCTCTATTAATATCATAATTAGCTTTAATCCGCTAACTTTTGAATACTAAGATTAATTAGAGATCTTAGTACTTAATTTTGAAATTGGAGATTTTATAATTGAATTCTGCATATCTTTAAATTCCTATCCTTAATTTTCATAGTTTCTCTTCCGCATTATTTTCTTATTTTCTTCCAAGTATCCCGCTTCTCAAAAGTAACGCTAGCACTGTAGACTACATTAACCAGGGCGATGCAGACGAACAACTCTAATGTAAAAGTCGACATTGAAAGAAAAGGAGAGAGTATTATAAAGAATTTGCATTCGGCTCCCCTCTAGTATGCCTCTTCACTAGTTTCCCTCAGTTGGGGTATAAAATTTTACATGGAAAAGAATCTTAACAAGAGTGGGATAATCAACTTTCAAATTCAAAGTAACTCAAATTTTCAAGCAAAAAAAAAAAAATTCGGATAACTTTTATTTGTTTAGGCACTGATACTCTAATAGTATAGACGGAAACCTAATACGTAAAGGGAACAATCAGTAAACAAAAAGAAGAGAAACTTAAAGCAGCAAATTCCAAGGTGCAGTACATTTAGTTAATAATCTTGCCCAACCCACACATCACATCCTACCTTCTTACCACTAGAACAATGCCCAGGGTCCAATAAGACCTCTCAATTAAAAATATGCAATAAGATCAATGCCCTCCATCCAGTCTAACAATTTCCTCAGCGGTGTCGGTGTCATAGTCTTAACAGGCAAGAAATGGGCTGATCTCCATACTCTGAACCAACCCACCTTGCCTTTGATGTCGAGGTAGAAACTCCAACATATTAACCTTGATAAAAATTTACCAGACTAGACCAAAATGCAGAATTATTTGATTTCAATTTCAACTTAGCAATAACCTATAGTTCAATCTCAAGTAGGGATGGCAATCAGGGCAGGGCGGTCATATTCTAAACAGGGTGGGGCAAGGCAAGAGTTAAATAGGGCAGGGCGGGGCGGAGTGGGTCAAAACATAATTTTTAAAATGTTTAAGTAGGGCAGGGCAGGCCCAATTTTTTTTAAAGAAACGGGCCAGCCCATTGGATGATCCAATTTTGGATCCCTAAATTCCTATTTTCTCACATGTCACAACTCTGAACTCTGGAGTCGGGATCCCTAATTTCTTCCGTTGGGCTGTGAAACTCCGATCATCATCTCCGTGTGCCGGAGTTCTCTCTTCGCCGAACATCTCCCTTCATAGAGCATCTCCCGCTGCTTCCAGAACCAGTCCACACAGCAGCCGCGGTACCTTTCTTTAATGACTTGTACGTCTTTCTTCGTCGAGTTTCATTAGAGTTCCTCAAAGAGTTTCCACACAGAGAGTTACAGAGGTAACTTTCTTCTTTAATTTTCTTTTATCAGTTTCCGATTAGCTTAATCTGTAATGGATTTTCATTTTATTACATAGTTTTTTTTATATTGTGATAGGTAATCATGACATCTCAAAATGATGAGAATCTACCGACTTCATTTTCTAATGCTATTTCCTTAAAAGGCTGAGAGTCCAAGAGCTTCACCGATTGATGAAGTTGTTGAATCGGCAAAAAGGATGAGATATTCTAAAGCATGGAATGATTTCAAGTTGGTGTTTGTTGATGGTGTCCCATACGGTCAGTGTAAGTATTGTATTTGTCGATATAAAAATGCTAAGAATTGTGGGACGAAGTCTATGTGGGATCACATTCGTAAATACCCTAATAAGCCAAGAAATGAGGATGATACGGTGGTAGATAGTGGACGACACAATTTTGATCAAGATGTTTCATGTAAACAACTTGCACATGCCATTATTTTACACAATTATCCTCTCACTATAGTTGATCATGTGGGATTTAGGAATTTTATTGCGAGTCCGCAACCTATGTTTAAGATGGTTTCAAGAAATACGATAAAAAAATGACATAGTGAAAAATTTTGACAATTTGAAATCAAAAACGTCTAACTTGTTGGAGAAAGCGAGGAGTAGAATTGCAATAACAACCGATATGTGGATTTCAAGTAGCAACAAAAAAAGGGTTCATAGCTATTACTGGACATTTTGTTAATGATTCTTGGAGGCTTCAAAGTCATATTTTTAGGTTTGTTTATGTTCTCGCTCCACATGATAAAGATGCTTTATGCACTGTTTTGCTTGGTTGTTTGCTTGATTGGAATCTTGAATGCAGATTATTAAGTATCACAATTGATAGCAATGATGAAATTCTTATTGGATGAGAAACTTAACAAAAGAGATCTGTTATTGGCCGGCCAAGAGTTTCATGTGTGATGTGCTACACACATTTTAAATTTGATTGTGCAAGAAGGGTTAAAGGTGATAGGAGAAAGTATTGGCAAAGTACGTGACAGTGTCTTGTATTGGATTGGATCAGTCGGTAGAATTGAGAGATTTGAAGAAGTTGCACGTCTACTATGTTGTCCTTATAAGAAGAAGTTGGAGTATGATTATCCCACACTTTGGAACTCAACATATCTAATGTTGAGAACAACCCTGAAATACAAAGAAGTATTTAACAAGTTGAGTCTAACTAACACAAATTATAAGTCTTATCCAACTGAAGAGCAATGGAGTAGTGGAGAAGATGTTTGTGGTAAGCTTAAACACTTTTACCATATTACTAAACAATTTTCAAGAACTCAACATCCAACTTCCAATCAATACTTTACAAAAGTTTGTGATTAAGATAAAGTTGGAAGATTCAGTGAAGAGCTTTAATCCTTTGATTAGCTCTATGGCATTTGCAATGTTATTGAAATTTCAAAAATATTAGGATGATGTGCATGTTATGATGGGTGTATCTGCAGTCTTTGATCCAAGGTACAAGATGAAGTTGATAGAGTACTTTCTTAGACAAATTTATAGCGAAGATGCTTCAGTTAAAGTTCAAGAAATTCAGTCTCATTGTTATGATCTCTTTCATGAGTATAAGAGTAGACTATCTTCTCCGGGGGTCTTTTGAAGCATCTAGTTCTACTAAAGTTGCTAATCTTATCGAAGGGTGATCGACTATCGAGGTTTGATAGAATTGTCGCTTCAAGTAGAGTTACTGTGGAGACAAGGTCCAAGTTGAATTTATATTTAGAAGAAAGTTTGCTACATCGGACTCCATCATTTGATAATTTGAGTTGGTGGAAGACAAATGGATTGAAATTTTCTACTTTGCAAATGATGGCTCGTGACCTCTTAGAAATTCCTTTGTCCATTGTTGCTTCTGAATCAGCATTTAGCACTAGTAGGAGGTTGATTAGTCTGCATCGTAGTATACTGCATCCTACTACTTTGGAAGCTTTAATGTGTTCTCACAAGTGGTTATGGAATTAAATAAATGATATGTAATTTTCTCATTGTTATCTTATTAGTTATTCAATTTCTAAATAGTATATTGATACATTGAACTATTATGATTTTTTTTCAGGTTTGACTTCAACAATCAACAAAGTTTCATGTCCAACATTGATTGATGAAGAGGAAGAGCTGGAGTCAAGCTTCATGCCCAATGTTGATTGATAAAGAGGAAGCCGGGCTGCAGGAGTCAATTCTCTTCTGGCAGGTTAGAGTTTATACTGGACTGTACTTGTTTCATTTGTTTAGTAGCCCCAGATAGACATTTGCCACCAAGCATCAGTTGTTTGGCCAAAAGAACAGATTCTTTCGAATCTGCAAAGCTGAGGCTGAGGCTGCTGCTGCTGCTGCTGCCGCAGCTGATGGCCAGCCACTTTTTGCCGACAAGGAGCCACCTAAGTTTATGGGAATTGAACTTGAGACCCTTAAGAAAACTATACAACTTGGAGCAATGTTCTGTTGTATTCTATTCAATTATACAATCCTTAGGCTAAGGATGTATTGATTGTAACAGCCAAAGGGTCCAGTGCTGAGATTATCCCTTTCTTGAAAACTTGGGTAAATTTGCTGATGGCTATATGTTTCATGCTGTTGTACACAAAGTTGGCCAATGTGTTGTCAAAGGAGGCTCTTTTTTATACTGTTACACTTCCTTTTATTGCATTCTGCAGCTGCTGTTTAGTATATTGAAACTCTTCACTAACAGACAAACAATCCTTTTACTTGCCTTTTAACCTTCTCCAATTTGAATCAGATAAGAATTAGTTCTTTTCTTTTGCTGCAATTTCAAAGGCTCCTCTTTTTTTTGAATTGATTGAGTGAAAAGTAAGGTGTTACTTAGATTCTTCATTTTTTACTTTCTATCTTTCAAAACTGGGATCTTTAAAGAGTTTTGAGTACTTTTAACTCAATCTTTTCGTACTTTCTCTACAAGAAGGTTCTTTTACTTTCTGGGGTTCATTGGTTTTGCTTCTATGATGTGATTTTTGCTTGTGTTTTCAGGATCTTGCAAACGCTGGAGCCACCAAGAGGCCAACGTGCTGTGTTTTGGTATTGACAAAGCCTGCTAAGGGGGAACTTAGCCAGGAAGATCAAGAGAAACTAAAAGAAGATTATGATCAACTTGTATCAGAAATTCACGAAAGAACTTTCTCCTAGTTTTGATTAACAGAATTATGATCTACTGAGGGTTTCACTTAATTGCCCTGTACTTGATTCTGCTAAATAGCTGCATCATTTCCTCTGTACTTCATTCTGGAACATGCTGTTTAAACATCTTTTATTATCTAGTAAAAGTGGCTGGAGGGAGTAGTAAGCTTTCATGTTTTGGAATGCCCTTTTTAGACATGAATTCATGTTAATCCTTGCACATTTCTTTTTGTTAATTAACTGTTACTATGTCAGATTTTTTGTAGATAAAGATAAAGTTCAACTTTATATTTGATGGGAGTAGTATCATGTAGAGACATGTTACGGAGGTTCCATCTGTGTCTCAGTGTTCTATGAAGTTCGATAGTAATTTTCTGAAATGTTGGTTGGAATTAAAAGTAAAGGATATATATGAGGAAATATGCTTTCATCCTCATTTTGTTCATTGAAATAATTATAATGCCATCCATAGAGTTAACTGGCCAATCTTGTTCAGGTCTTCGAGGAGTGTAACTCTTTAAACGAACTTCAATTCTAAGGCTTATTGCATAGTTTCTTTCATTGCATTAGGAGCTTGTAGTTAACTAGTTTTAGTGATTGTTTATTTACATTTACCAACTTGTAGGCAAAATTCACTTGCATCCAATGACCATTGACAGTACAGTAGTCTGTAAACTGCAACAGTTACCACTTAGCAATTGATCACCGTCTTTAAACTGTATATAAAACCACAATGTCTAAATCGTCAAATTATTTGAATTTTCACATGAATGGAAATATTCTTCAGCAATGGTAGTCTACATTATTAATTAATGAAAGGGAATTCAGCTAGCTAGACCACGTTCACCACGAATATTCACTCAACTAGCTGTTGAAAATGCCATATAAAACAGGGCGGGGCGGGACAGGGGGAGGGGAGTTTATTTAAAAAAATGCTAAACGGGACAGAATGCTAATAGGGCAAGCCTTGCCCCGCCCTAACCTGCCCTATTTACACCCCTAATCCCAAGATAATTGAATGAACAATATATATCTTGTATTTAAAGCAAATCAATCTATATAAGAGATCAGGGGCGTACCTTTTCCAGAGATCACGCTGGGATTTAGCAGATATAGATCGCCAAAGAAGTTCCATCTCAGAGCAGAGAAACTGGATCTGAGATATATCTTTCCTTACAGCATCAAACGAAGGATCTGCCATGACAGCACTCGAAGAAGAAGAAGAAGAGGAAGTGCACTCGAAACGCTCGAGATTCTCTAAATCATCTCGAGATTTGAGTAAGAGTCTCCTAGAGCTTTGGTAAAGTTCAGATAAGGTTCCACCGCCGGTACCGGAATTTCCTTCTCCGACCCCAACCGCCATTGACATGCTTCACGTGTATTATGGCTTTGGCTTCGATCTATTACACAAAGGTTCGCCCCCATGCTTTTCTTTTCTATGATATACAAAATATACAATTTAGTCCAATATTAAGATATTCTAGCCTATTTTAATGATTTACTCAAATTTAAATTTGCTGTTCAATTTTCAATGGGTCATGGTTCTGGTCCCAGAACTCTGATCCTAAGTTAGGGGCTGGAATCGAGTCTTGGTCTTTTAATTAAGGTTGAATCTTAAATGCTCAGTGGTATGAAGTCTTAGATTCCTAATTAAAGCTATGGTCAGGTCAATATTAGGTGGAAAGTCATTATTGAGGATTGTGTCTCAAAGTCTTAAGTGTCCAGAGTGTCTTGCCAATGTTGAGGTTGATGCTCGCTTCTTGAGTTTTGAACAAAGGTCAGATTGAATCAAGTTTTTAATTTCAGGTAGAGATCAAATTTGTGAGTCAAGTCTGAAGGCTCGAGTCTCGATGGATGGATGATAGTGGAGAGGTGGACCATTATAAATATTGAATCAAATTGGATAGATCATGATCCAATCCATTTCAAATTCATATTAATCCAACTCGTTTCAGTAATTTTTGGATTGATTTTAGTTCAATTTATTTATTAACTCAGCCTATTTTAAGTTGTTCAATTTTATTTTAACTCGCCTATTGGACACCCCTAATAAACGGTATACCTTAATCCAAAGTGGAATTAGTTACTATATGAATTTTTATTATTTATTTTTTTATATATGAATTTCCGATTCAAAACGGATTTATCCTTATTGCATAATTAGGTTTCGAGGGAAATATGCAAATGCTAAGGGGACTAAATTTTTTTAAAAAAAAATAAGAAATTGGTTAAATCTAAGGAACTATTAAGACTTCAGAATTATAGCTTTTTATTACAAATTAAAATGGAAAAAATTATGGGTCTTAATAGATCTAATAACTGATCTTACATTTAGCATACAAGAACAACGTATTAAGTACAATTTCTTAACTGTGAATTATCCTCTGAAGTTACTATATTTTTAACTACACATTTTTTTTCTTTTAGAAGGTCATATTACTATGTTGAACTACTTTAAAATGAAACATATATATCCTTAACTGCGAGGTGACAAAAAGAGTGTACTCAATCTCTTCGGAAGACATGTAATAGATTAAAAATAATTTAAAAGTTAATTAATATGAACACATGTTATTTTTTAATTGATCATTTTATAATTAATTTGCACATATTATTAATAGGTTATCACCTGAATCCTACTTATTTCGTGGGAAATCTCGAATTCAGAAGGTGTGGGTCTGGTGCTATTAAGGAGTTCCCTCTCTCCGAATCCCAAGAGTAGGGTATTCCCCAGCACCAACAGTTATTGTTCTTGAAAAATGACTTGATTTGGTCCATTCCTTGTGGTCAAGGATGGGATGGATGGTTATGGCGTATTATAAATCGAACTTTGTTTTTCCAAGCTTCAGGCGTCAGTGAAAAACCATATCCTTTTTTTTTTCTTCCTACTTGCGGCAATGAGGAGATACGAAGCAAGCATTGTTTGTGAAGAAGGAAGTTATAGAGACCTTGGAAGGGCAACAAATAAAGAAAGAAAAGAAAGGTCGTACTGTTGGACCAAGAGTGGTTCACAAAATTGTCCCTTTACATTTTGATTGATGACTAAAACATAAAGTTAAAGATTCAATGTTAATGAAGTACTTGAAAATAC
>JBDJHY010000078.1:11881178-11892884 GCA_039654485.1 Withania somnifera
TGACTCCAGGAAAAGAAGTTCACGACCCGTGGGCCTGCTACCTCCACGCGGCATTGTCCCAACGGGTCCTGATTTGTCAACAATAGAGTAACTATCATTTGTTTAATTGTTCATACTGCTTTATATATATATATATATTAAGTTTATAACTTACAAAAAAATAGCTTACAAATTGAAAAATACTTTTAGTCACTTACAAAAAAACTTACAAACTAGTAAAAACTTACTATTAGTAAAAGAACTTAAAGAAAATAATATAAACAATAGTTATATAAACAAAAAGATATACTTTTTATATAAACAAAAAAAATATACTTTGTTATATAAACAAAACATATACTTTGTTATATAAACAAAAATATATAAAGTTATATAAATAAAAAAAAACATACTTTTTATATAAACTTATATACTTATAGAGTTATAAATTTAGATGCTAATAGTCTAAAACGTTTAAATTTAAAAAAGTTAAAAAGTTTAAATAATCTTACTAAACTTATTAAATTAAAAAACATAAAAAGATAAAAATTATTTTTAAAAAAATTATAAACTAAACTTACAAGTTAAAAAATTCTTAATTGAAAAAAATTATAAATTATTTGTACAATAATTATAAACTAAAAATATTAAATAAATTAAAAAAAATTAATCCTATCGCGTCCCGTCCCAGTACCGATATACAATGAGATAGGACTGAAGCGGGGTTCCGTCTCCATCGTTCCAGCCTAGTAGCATCCCGATACTAATCTGTACGATTCTTCCTAATTCGAAGCAAGCGTCTCTTTGGGGACTCAAATAGCCCGTACAGAATAGGTGTGAACGCTTGCCCAAGTGCTCTTCAAAACTATATCGTTCCTTCCCCACAGCTACATGAGATTAATATGCGTTGTGAAATGTAAGTGAACATGCACTAAGCATTTCAAATGATAAGACATGTGGAATTGCTTTCTTATCATAAACCAAAATAGAAAAATATGTTTAGTTAAGAAAATAAAAGCATCATAATTTTCTTAGAGAACTTACTGATCATAGAAAGCATGAAACAAAAACTTATCTTTGAGTGACTCGACTCCAATCTTGCACTCACTCAAATAATCCATGAACCTCCTTATACATATGTATAGTAGCTAACTATTACGTTAGAAGATGATGGTATATGTATGATCAAATAAATAAGAATTCATGAATATTAATTAATTGCAATTGAAGATATGCCGTGCTTTTTGGGTGACAAAGACAAATATTTATTTTGAGTTTTATTGCAGAATGGATATTATTTATAGATATAAATTAGAAGGTGATCATAAAAAGAAAAGGAAAACTAAGTTTATTAAGGGTGGAAATAAATGAATTTGAATAAGGTCCCTTTATGGGACATTCCTCCTTCCTTTATGATGAAACTGTTTTTCGTTGAGATTGAAATAGAAAGGAAACATTCTCCTCCTTTGTTCTATATAACTAAAAGAAGGAAGAAAATAAAAGAGAAGAAGAAAGTCATAATCAATGGTGGGTGAGTGGAAGTGGTAGTTGTTCACTCACACGCTCATGCTTCATGCTTATTTTTCGCAACCTTTATTCCCGCCGAAAAGCTTTCCCAACAATTCTGCTATGTCAACCAAAAATATATCATCAATTCCACAATTATTACTTGCTTCTATTCATTTTTTTTAAAAGATAAATGAATAATCATTCTGTCTTGTGATCTTACAGAATACATGTCCAATATTAAGCACAAAGTTACGATGAAAAATATTTTATTTAATAAATTCAAAATAATTCTCATTACATCTGTGTGACAAAACACCTTATTTATAATATTAAAAAAAAATTAACTAGCTATTAAATAAATAAATACTAAATCTTAACTAAATTTGATCTCCTACTCCAATTTTGAATTATTATTTTCAACATTTTCCCTTAATTTAAAATTATATGCTCTTATTTTTTCTAGTAGTCATGATTGTGGTATTAGGGCGCTTCTCTTCAATTTTCTACTTTTTTTTTTATTTGTGTGAAACTTCTCTCCAATATTCAATTAAAAAAAATATTTTATTTAATAATCTCAAAATAATTTTCCTTACATCAACTATATAAATTATGTGACAAAGCATCTTTATTTATAATACTAAAAAATTAAATTAGATTAGGATTAGAAAATTTATTCTAATAAAAATAGAAAGAAACAAATCCTAACAAGACATGAAATAAAAAAATATACATTCTCCGCTTTAGTTTGTTTACTTGATTTTCACTTGACAGAAGATTTAATATGTCTCATTAGTCCTATTTCTTTTAAATAAACGAGTAAAACTAAATTGATAGAGTATATTACTTCCTTCTGTTACATTTTGAATTTTTTGACTTAAAGTTTGATCATAATTTTTTAATTTTTTTTGAATATTTTAAATTGTTAATTATTGTAACTTGTAGTATTTTTTATATAATTTTTAAATGTATAAATTTTATTTTAAAAATTATAAATTAAAATTCAAGATCAAACTTAAATAATTTAACTCGGAGGGTTTTATTTTTCGAATTATTATAGGTGGTAATAGTATTACATTATCCTTCATCATTAGGACTTTTCTCTCTTTAATGTGTGTGTGTTTGGTGGGGTGGCTTTTATAAAAGCATAGTTCATGGTTCTTCCCCTTTTCCATTTTCGTCATCTTCTCCTGGGGATCTGGTCCGACCGACCATCAGGAGATCGACCACAATTCCCGAGTATTCAACTTTGAACTCTCTCTCTCTCTCTCTCTTTCCTTTTTTTGTCTTTTCTTGTCTTTTACTTCTCTCAACTTGGAGATTTTACTTTTTCACACAAACTCTTATTCTTCTCCGTTCAAATTCGACTTTATTCAGATTTGTGAGCTTGGAAATTAAGGTTTGCTCCATCTGCTAGATTCTCCACCTTCTCTTTGTGCTTGTGTTTTTCTTCCTAACAAAATTTATGTACAAAAAATCAAAGGAAACTAAAAAATATTGGGTTCAGTAGAAAATATAAAGCATAAGTTGCATCCGCCTCTACATTTATGAGTAATAAGTCCAATTTGTTGTGGCTAATGAGGTTATAATTAAGTTCTAAAATTAGGTGATGACTTTGCATTTTTTTTTTTTTTGTGGGGTTATTTAAGAGTTGAATGTGCAATCACTTTAATGGTAGTAGTAATCTTGTGTAATGCAAATCACTCATTCTTTGATTTTCATGTCTCCGTGATATTACATATTTTACGAGCTAAATGATGACAACCATGATGATTGTTGCTCCAACACTATAATATGGTTCGTAGTAAATCTGTTTGGAGATATATAGGGGGTAAACATTAATAGCTGTATTATTTGCTCTTTGGTTAATTAATTAAAAATGAGACATGAGTCGTAATCGATCTTAGTTGTAGAATTACTAATGCTGCTCTTTGTTATCCTTTAAAAATAACATTTAATTAGCTGATCTCATTTGTGTGGCATGAAACAAAGATTTCTTTTTTATTCTTTCCTAACATGTTGAAGTAAGGATAGTACATAACTGCTAATGAAATGTGGACCTGAAATTCCCTAAATGTGAATACTATTTTATTCATGTATTACATTATAATTAACTATTCTTAAGTGGCACTATCAAAAATTTGATCCATGGATATAATCTATTTCAATCATGCTCCTTGCGTCAACTTGCAAGAATTATAACTTACTTCTAATAATTAACGATCTATTTTTCAGTATTATGTTTTCCCTTTATCAATGTTTTTCTTCATTATCTTCTTGATTTGATTGAGTTTGTTGAATGTCGTCAATGTGCAGTCCAAGCACTAAGCAACTTGAGGGGATAGGTAAAATGGTCTTTGATCTGAATAGTATTTGCTAGAAATTAATCGGATCTGTTTAGCTCGTCTTTGTTTCCCCACTCACATGTTGAGAAATGTATTAGTTGTTCAAGATTGAAGTAAATGGCTGGTTTCCTGATTGTTTAGCAAACTTTTATTCATTTACCTCATGTATTAAGCACATCCAGTCCTAGAAAATGCGTTGATAGAAATAGTGTTATATCAAAAGAAGTTGCTTTATGTATGTAAGCCTTGTTATGGAAAAATTAAAATGAGATAAACAGCTTTGGCACTTAAGAGAGTTCAGAAGTTCATCATGCATATATACTATACATATATATATATATATATATTAGATAAGAGTTGAAGGGTTCTTCCACATTTAATTCTCTACTCCACCTCTTGTTAGCTGGCCAAACATGATACAAAGCCTAACAAAAAGAAATTTTGGTTACGCTTTAGAGTTGATTAATGAGGTAACATTTTCTGCGGCAAAAACATAGGGTAATATTTATAATCAAAAGTTTTTATTATTGAAATAGCATTGGCAAGTCCTTATAATTTATCAATGGATCTAGATGAACTTTCTTAGTTGCAAATCCAGATAATTTTGTTAATGTTGATAGACAGTTTATATCAAATTACAATCACTTTATAACATATACCTTTTTTTTTTTTTTTTTTTTATACAATTCGAAAGGCATAAAAACTGCTTCTGGTACGTAGGACTTTGAATATGGTGATTATACGTAGTTTTAAGGGATTTAATTGCAGGCTAGCCCATACTTGAATAAGTTCAAGAAAATATTGGACTTTCAAATTTCGTAGCTAGCTAGCAGTACTTTGGAATGTTTTGGAAGCAGAGGGAAAATCTGATTATATTAATTACAAATGGAAGTATGTTTAACTCCTGTAAATACACAAAGCTACGTACAAAGAGAGACACGTACGCTAGACTAGGATTAGATCCAAGATTTAGTCCATCTAGGAGTCCTATCATTTATCAACTATCGGATATATTACAGGGATAACGTTTATCTTTAATATACTTCTCCAAGCATGGTTGTTTCAAGGAACTAGCTAGTGATCATGTATTTGTTAATGCTATATAGTTCATAATATGGGAATTAACCCCCCAAAAAATCCAAGTAGAAAGAGATTTTCAGTCTGCTGATATTCTTCTATTATTGTGGATATACATACAGGTCATATATACATTTTCTTGCGAGATCATGAATTCCTTTTCACATGTTCCTCCTGGATTTCGGTTCCACCCAACTGATGAAGAACTTGTAGACTATTATCTCAGGAAGAAAATAACTTCCAGAAGGATTGGCCTGGATGTTATCAAAGAGGTGGACCTCTACAAGATTGAACCATGGGATCTTCAAGGTACTATATAGTAAGATATTCAACAAAAACGCGCGCGCGCACACACACAAAAAAAAAAAAAAAAAAAGTAGTAGTACTCATCAAATTATAATGATCTGAATGGAGAATACATATTTTTGAATAGAACTATGTAGAATAGGTACAGAAGAACAAAATGAATGGTATTTCTTCAGCCACAAAGATAAAAAATATCCGACTGGTACAAGAACCAATAGAGCCACAGCAGCAGGATTCTGGAAAGCAACAGGAAGAGACAAGGCTATTTATTCCAAACACGACTTGATTGGCATGAGGAAGACCTTGGTTTTTTACACGGGAAGGGCTCCTCATGGTCTAAAATCTGACTGGATTATGCATGAATATCGACTTGAGACTGATCCTCATGGTGCCCCTCAGGCAAGTTGTTCACTAAATTGTAGTAGCAGCCTGTTTAACTGAGCTTTCAAAATCTTTTTATTTTGGAAAATAACTTTTTATCAAAGTGCTTTTGAAAAAGTGTATTTTGAAGATTGATTAATTAAATTTTAAAAAAAAATACTCTTGTTGCTATTGAATATCGTGAAAGTTCTTACTTTTGGTATGTAGCTTTCACTAGTGTTAAAAAGTCCTTAAATTTTCAATAAAAACTTTGACAAATACTTCAACTTTCTAAAATAACCATGTCTAACTTCCTAGAACTTGTCCAAACAACCTACTAATTTAATCTGTTCTACTAGGTTAGCTACTTTATTTTTCTATGTTATTTATTCTATTTATTATGAACAATTACTTTTAGTTACCTCTTAAATGATCAGATTGTATGATAAATATTATTTTCCCTTTAATACTTCAACAAATTGAACAACTCATATTCTTTTTTTCTTTGTTTTTTTTTTTTTTTCAATTGAACTACTTATGAATTATTGTTGAACTAAAACAGGAAGAAGGATGGGTGGTATGTAGAGTTTTCAAGAAGAGAATGGTAAGCACGAGGAAAGAGAATGAGCAAGAATCACCAGATTGGTACGATAATAATGATCAAGTTTCATTCATGCAAGACATGGACTCCCCAAAACAACAACACTGTCACTATCCTAATTACCCTTGCAAGAAGGAAGTTCATAATTTAGACTACCAAATCCCAATCTCATCTCATCATCAACACATTCTTCAGCTTCCTCTTTTAGAAAGTCCTAAGTTTCTTCCAGCACCTCCATGCACCTCGATTTCAGTGTTTGGCATTAACGTTAACAATAATAGTGACGGTAGCTCTAGTTTGCAGCAGTCCTCCGTGCTCACACGAGGAAATGTCCATGTTCATCATCATACTAATGAACAAATTTCTGATCAAGTGACCGATTGGCGAGTGCTCGACAAATTTGTAGCTTCTCAACTTAGTCAAGAGGAAGTCTCCAAGGAAAATGATTACTCGAACACCTTACATGGTGCTATTGATGACTCGAATTTGATGGTTCGAGATCTGAACAAAAAAGAAACAGTTACGGAAAATAACTCCACGGCATCCTCCTGTTCTGAGATTGACTTGTGGAAGTGAAGTGAAATTCCTTAAAAGCAAAGCAAATACTGATCATAGGAAAGTACACTTCTTTGTTAATTAATTAAATATCATTGTACATAATAATACTACTAAGGAAAATATGAACCTTCTAATATTAATTAAGTTAAGAGAAGATGAATTAACTGCTTGATGATGGAATATTTTCATTATGTCAGGCAGGGTTATCCATGGTATGATATCATAGCGACTGCATTGGTTATGTAAAGCAGTGGATATTTCAAATGTATTTAAATGTTACACTAATAGCCTGTCAACTTTAAAGTATTCAATTTATTTTTAATAAAATTATTTATTGTCATACATATGTCTAAAAGTTCTTTAGATCAAAAGATTAAAAGGCTTTTCGTTTTTTAATTTTTGTATTTTGTGCTCAGTCAAATGATGAAAAAAAAAAACAAAGTACATATTTTATTTTCTGAAATTTGTTAGTATTCGTGTTCATCCTAAGTATACAAAAGGCTCCCAAATAGGAAATTAAGATCCATTCTGCTTTTGAACTTAGTATGAACTTAATTAATTAATAGTTCAAATATAAACAAGTCATGTTATTGAACTTAGTATTTCCTCTTTTTTCAAAATAATTGAAAAGAGTGATTTCAGCTAAAAAAAGTATCACATTTGAAATTTAAGAATTACTAGTATGTTTTATTCCATTATACCCTTATACTAAAGATGAGAATTCAGCCTTCTATTTTTTGGAGACATAATTTTTATGATTTATAGACAATTTGTATTTTAAACACAGATGAGAATATTGGCTTAAAAATTTAATGATTTATAGGTAACTAAATGAGATTTTAAAAAAGAGGAAGAAAATGCATCTTGTTTAGCCTCAATCGAGATGTAAAAAAAAAAATCAAAAGAAAAAAAAAACATCTTGTTTGACCTTGAACAAGATGCAAAAGAATTAAAAGGAAAACAAAAAAATAATATCTAGTTCATGTAAGAACTAGATGTTAAAGAAGTGTCCCACCTTTCTTTTGGTCTAACCCTATTTTAAGTCATGGTTGTGACACTTTTGAAGAAAAAAATTGATTTACTTTTAAATGTTCTCGGAATTTAGTTATTTTTTAATTTTAAATATATTTGAAAAGAATAAAAAATACTTTAAATACTTTACTTTAAGCTTTAAAAATAATCAAAAGTGAAAAGCTGATAGCAATTAACTTTTAGCTTTTGACTTTTACTTAAAGAAAAGCCAATCCAAAAACTTCCTAAATTTGCTTTTTCATATTTTGAAAATAAGATTGTTTTTGCAGTTTATCAGCAAAATAAAATACAGTACTATTACGTAACTTCGAAGGTGAGACTCATCCGGTTGCTGTCTTTCATTATTATATTACTCTTGGCACCTTGGCTTGAACTGCAACTGCTTTTCAGTCTTTGCAGAAAAATAATAATCTAATACTACTATATAAACTCAGAAATGTAATTGCTAGAAATTAATAAACAACTTTCTATCATTGACAAAAATTACAAAATATATGACTCCATAACCAGGAAATGCATCAAGCTAATCGTGTTTAAGATTTAAATATATATGCACAAAATAAATTTTTAACTTACATAGATATATATATTACAATATTTATATACAAAATACAATTTTTAATAAAAATTGTTCGATAAACCACCCTTCACTCTATGTAACTATACTGCTGCACAACGTCTTCAATTGTTTTTTACGAGTTGAGTAAATTTTAACCGTGATAGTGGATTACCTAATAATTTCTTTTACCAAATCATCTGTTAATAA
This sequence comes from Withania somnifera, assembly GCA_039654485.1. Taxonomy (NCBI): domain Eukaryota; kingdom Viridiplantae; phylum Streptophyta; class Magnoliopsida; order Solanales; family Solanaceae; genus Withania; species Withania somnifera. The sequence continues at coordinate 11,889,709 of JBDJHY010000078.1, forward strand.
AAGTAGGTACATGTTTATCATGGAACTTTACCTCTAATTATCTTGTATATGTATATACATTGTATAACTTATTTAATTGTGATCATAGAATTTAGAAGAGAAAAGGATAAAAAAAAAAAAAACAACAAAAACAGATCGTCTCATGAAAACAAAATGCATTTCCTTTTCTCCTTCTATATATAATATATTTCTTTTTCAAGAAACTACAGATACAGATAAAAAGATGAACACATTCAACAAGTAGACATGTAGATTTAAGCAAACTGAATCTGTAAGACTTATATATTTGCTTAATTATCAAAAAAAAAAAAAAAATGATAAAAAATCATAGGCCGACATGCAAGTCTCCCTAGAGTTGAAATTTGAAAAATGAGTAGATTATAGAATATCAACTATCTACTATATGTTCTACAATTGGCTATATCTGCTACTGTTTTTAATTAGAAAGAAAGGGAAATAGAGCTTAATTTAAGATATATAGCCCCAATTAATGATACTTACAGAAAACCTTTTCTCAACACTGCATTAGCTAGAAATCTTCTGAAGTGATGAACCAAGAGCTAGAAAATTTCAAGGGAATTTGAAGTCAAGAGTGATTGTAGAAATCAAATCTTATTGATTAAGTACCATGTAAAAGCATGCCGGCCTTGTCTGCTGGCGATAATTTCGACCTTGGAATTTCTTTCCAAGCAAAAGGTTAAGAAAAGCATACTCATTCGATATGTCTTCCCTACGTAATTGACCTCAATCATTGAATTTTTGGACAATTTTATTTGTCACGTGTTTTATTTACAAGCCCTTAAAAACTATAGGGTAAACTATTATCTTTAATCATATAAAATGTTAATTTCTCTTAAACAAATATTTTCTCTTTAATCTCGACCTTTGAATTCCTTTTCAAGCAAAGGTTAAAAAAAGCAGACTCATTCGATATGTCTTGACTACTTGGTAATTGACCTCAATTTTCGGAACAAATTAAATTAAAGAAGTAGATAAAACAGAGTTTGTAGTTTGTATTCTTTTGATGTAATTTTCTTTTTAGTTTATCCTAAAACATAATACTTTTATATTAAATATTGTGTCAGTCAAATAATATTTAAAGCCTTCTTAAAATATAGGATTTGAAAATTTTAAAATTATATAGTTTTCGTTTACAACAAATGAAAATAACTTATTTACACTTATGATATATATTATTTCTTAATTTTCGTTTTCTTGAATTAGCATCTATAAATTTCGAGTAGAGGTATTCTGGTATCCTAGGAGGAAAAGAAGAATAAATAAACTAATGAGTGTGAAATGTGCCTCGGATACGCATGACATGAGCATCTGGGAATGATCATAATTAGGGTTATGCTTGTGTGTGAAACAAGTTAACATCATTAACAAACCTTCCATGTGACTCTTATTATGATCTTCTATCAACTTCTTAAAAAAGGAAATTAACCAGATCTAAGGCCTTTTTTGTCATGCATTCACAATTTGATTTTGCTCTTTACTTAAGGATCAATCCTTTTATTTTTTATATCCTTTAGTGCATGCTGTTCTAAACAACTGTTGGAAATTATATTAATAACTTGTGTAACTTTATACTTCTCCATCCATTTTTAGTTATCATTTTCGACTCCGCACATATGTTAAGAAACAATAATTAATAAAAAATAATTTTACTATTTCACCTTTTGACTATAGTTAATTTAATTTTATGAAAAATGCATTAAAAATGAATAATATTATACGGGGTAAAACGAATAAATTATCCATTGAGTTTCCAAATGTGACAACTATTGTTGGACATCTATTTATAATATAAGTGATAACTAAAGATGGATCGAGAGAGTATATTACAATAATTGTTTTGTAAGAATTGTTTTCTTCACTTATAATATTGTAATGGGTGAGGGCTCACAAGTTTTTTTTTTTTTTTTTAATAATAATCCACCCACCGGGTTTTCACCTCCCAGGTAGGTGGGGGTTTGGCCTGGACTTCCTACCTTGTGAATTGGATAACGCTAAATCGAGGGGGACATAAAGCCTTACCTCCAAGCAATTAACAACAAGAGGATACAGGGGAATGACAAGTATGGACTTGACTTCTACAGTCATCCGAAATAGGCAGCCAAGAACATACGCAATACCAGGGGCATTGCCAAGTAATATAGCTATCTTCTTGACCCTGGACCCTGACCCATAGGGTGGATCAAAGTACCATCTTGTATGTTTCTTGGTCTCCTTATGAAACCTGGAAGATGCATTTTGTTCATATTTCCTTTGATCATTTGAGCGATGACCATAGAGTCTAAGTCAACTTGTAAGGTGTGGTCCATGGACATATGTCTATTGTCACAGTACCAGCTGATCCCTATGAGGACTGTCTGAGATTTGCTAAAACTTTAGTGCAGAACTGAATAGGAAAAGCATAAGCCATGATTATATCCCAGCTTCTATTTCTAACAATTCCCCCTGATCTTGCTTTCCTTTTGATTTGGCATAAAGCTATCACCATATGTGTTCATCTTCCAAATATTGTTTTGAGGTGCCTGCCAGTGGATCATGATGCTACTGATTTTTGGTTTGTGATTTTCTGCAATTTGGCACACCATCTGCCAGTTCCACTTATTGTACATGATGCTGAATTTCTCCCCCATAATAATCTTTACTTGAAACATCGCCTGTTGACAAATTCTCGTAATGGTGGTGTTCTTTTGATCAAATTTTTTTTTTTACACAACTTGCTTTCCATAGTTCCCAGCAAACCATACTAGGTATAGTATAAAATAAATTGGTGTACTTTGTTCTTTGGGGTTGTGTTCTATGATTGCCAGAGGTATTGTATGATGCTAGTAACATTGTTACTAATCCCAAGTAATGCCGCAATGTAGATCCAAACCACTGTTGCTATTCCCTATATTAGACCCTAAAGCCTTTAATGTAACTAAATAAGATGACTACTGAACCCTAGAGATCATGTAAACAGTAGCAAACTGATACCTTTACTCAACCCGACTTTAAAAATATATTGATACAAATTAAACACAGCAACTTTAGACATCAGTAAAACTCTTTACAATCCACTCCCCATATCACCCTCAAACCAAATACTTACTCATATAATTAGAAACAACCATCTCCTCCATGCTTTAAATAAAGCATTTCAGTGAGAAATGACTAATTAA
>JBDJHY010000078.1:11901395-11923880 GCA_039654485.1 Withania somnifera
AAGAAGTGTAAAGGGTATCTTGAGCCGAAATTCAAGAAACGTTGTAAGAGTTCTCACTGAACTAAAAAGTGAATTGTTGTAGTGGAAAAGCCTAAGTCGGTGAACTTAGGTAGTGGATGTAGGCATGTGTTCGCCGAACCACTCTAAATACTTGTGTTATTTACCGCTTTCTTCTTAGCCACTAAAATTCCGCAAAAAGTTTCGAAATTCCTAACACACTATTCAACCCCCCCCCTTCTAGTGTGTTGCGTACTCTAAATTTATCCAATAGGAAGAACGTAAGAAAAATGAGAAAAGCAAAGAGAAAATTGTAGCATTTAAAGATGTTGAGAGTGATGGTTCTGACCTTGATGATGAAAATGTGGCACTCATCACTAAGAACTTCAAAATGTTTCTTAAGAAGGGCAGTGAAAAGAAAGGATCTCCTTCAAGGACCAGGTCCACTCATAAAGGCCAAACAGGAGGTTGTTAAAAATATGAAAGAACGGATCTTTTGATTAAAAATTGTCCCATTTGGGAAGCTGAATGGAAAAAGGAGAAGATGGACAAAGAACTCAAAAGGAGAAATTAGTTTCAAGAAAAAAGGAAAAAGAAGGCATCATCCCAAGCAATATATACAGGATGGGAACCAAACATGGATGAGCGCGATCACGATGAATCTGAAGATATCACTTTCATGGCTATTGAAAACTCAGATGAGGACTCGAAAGCTAAGGAAAAACAAGTAACTGCTCTTGATCTTAAAAACAAACAAGACTCCTCTCTAAAAGGAAACTAACTACCTTAATGGCCACCTTAATTCACAACTACAATAGTCTTATGATAGTAAGGAACAACTGTCAGGTGCTCTAACCAGTCTGAAATATGAATACATTAAGCTTGATAACCATAAAATAAATCTTGACAAGGAGACAAACACTCTTAAGGAATATGTCTCTCAATTTGATTCCTTCATCGTCTCTTTGAAATATGAAGTTTCAACTCTTACTGGTAAGAACCCTAATAAGAAAAAAAGAATTATGAACAAGAAGAGTGTGAAACTAAACTCAAGAAAGTAAAAGATGACTTGTACTAGGAAAGGGAAAAATCTTGAAGAGTAAGTACTAACCAAGCTAGAACAAAGTACGATCTAGAAAGAGAAAACAAATGAACCACCTCTCAGAGGATTGTTACTCAGCTACGACGTAGAACACATAGTGAAAAGGATGGAATAGGATTTGGTAAAACAAATAATGATCAAGCTACACTATGTACTTTTTTTGGTAACACTGGACATACAAGAATTAGATATCCGATGAATCAAAAGAGTCAAGATAGAAATAAATACACCGTAAAGAATTAGAATACTACTAGGTAGGCACCATAAAAGGGAACAGGTTCACAAAAAGAGGGGCCTCAACCTTTAAAAGGAAGGTAGCACCTCAATGGAACTAGTTCACTAAAATAAAGGTTTCAAACTCTAACCTACCAAACTGGAAAAAAGAAATATTATTCATCCCCTTGATCAACGAAAAGGACCCAGGCTAGTTTGGGTTCCTAAAGCTAATCTCTGATTCTTACAGGTGAAAGTGAGAGGAAGAAAGAAAAAAAGGTATATGGACAGCACTTTTTCAAGACATATGATAGGAAACAAGAAGAAATTCCTCTCACTCACAAAAGGAAAAGTAAAAAAAGTGGCCTTTGGAGGAGGAAAGAAAGGAATAATCACAGGTGTTAGAAAGATAGAAGACTCAAAAGATCAAGAGCTTGAAAAATTATAGCATGCGGATGGACTTGGTCACAATCTGCTCAGCATATCACAGTTGTGTGACAAAGGAAACAAGGTATTATTTTATTCTGCTGGTGTTGAAATAATCAACCTGGAAAGAAGAGAAACAGTGTTTACTGGAAGAAGGTACAAAGAGGCATACATTGTTAATATGGAAAAGATTCCTAATAAGAATCTCATTTGCTTCAGTGCCATTGAAAGTGATCTTCTCTTATAGCACAAATGACTTGGATATGCAAGTCTTGAAACACTCAACAAGCTTGTCTTTAAAAGAACTGGTAATAGGATTTCCTAATGCCAAGTTCAAGGATGACAAGATTTTCCTTTCTTGTGCTCAAGGAAAACAAGCAAGATCCTCGTTCAAATGAAAAAAACAGGTAAGCACAACCCGGTCCCTCAAACTATTCCACATGGATCTGTGTAGACCCATGCGAGTCAAAAGTCAAGAAGGAAAAATGTATGTCTTTGTTTTGGGCAATGATTACTCTAGATTTACCTAGAATGCATTTCTTGAATCTAAGAAAGATACTTTTGAAGCATTCATTTCTCTGACCAAAAGATGGAAATGAAACTTAGCAATTGTTTAGCTTCCATCAAGTCTAACCATGGCACTGAATATGAAAATGAAAACTTCACTGAATATTTTGTAAACTTAGGTATCGACAAGAATTTCTCTACCCCTAGAACCCCCTAACAAAATGGGTGGTTCTTCTACTGATGAATCAAGATATGTTGTCTGAGCTTGCCATTAAAGAGTAATATGTTGATTCTATAGCAACAGAGATTCCTTCACCGAGAACGAGAAGGAGAAAGGAAAAATAGGACTTTGCAAGAAATGTCAAGAACCATAATGAAGCTATCCAAACACCTAGTCAATTTTTGGCTGAAGCAATAAACATATCTTGCTACATCATTAATAGATACATGATTAGACCTTTGCTTGAGAAAACCCCTATGAATTGCTGAAAGGTAGAAAACCCAAAGTCTCTCAGTTTAGAGCTTTTTGTTGTAAATGTTTCATACATAATAATGGAAAAATTCCTTAGGGAAATTTGACCCAGAAGCGATAAAGGAGTCTTTCTTGGTTACTCCAAACATAGAAAGGCCTTTAGGGTATTAAACAAAAGAATAAACTGCATTGAGGAAAGTATGCATGTATTTTTTTATGAAAGAAATCTTATGGCTATCGAGTTTATGCATGATGATGATTTTGGAAGAATACATAAAGGAGATGCAGAGAACCAAGAAAAAGGAATAGGTTCCATGAATGGATTTCAACCCCTTGAGTCCAAAGATGAGCAGGAAAATAAAGCAGAACGTGCAGAGGACAACAGTAAGGCAACACCTCAAAGGAACAATCCAGCTGATGAAAACCAAGTGATAGTCCTAAAAGGATACAAATATAAGGTATCTCATCCCATTGATAATGTACTCCCTGACCTAAATTCTGTGATAACTACTTGATTTGGGATAAAAAGTCACTGTGCCTTCAGTGCCTACTAATCCTTGGTTGAAACAAAAAAAGTGAGTGAAGCCTTGCAAGATGTAGATTGGCTACTGGCAAAGCAAAAAGATTTTAATCAATTTGAAAGAAACAAAGTATGGAACCTGATTCTCAAGCCAAAAGATAGAAGTATCATTGTGATAAAATGGGTGTTCAGAAATAAGTTGCATGAATAAGGAACAATTACAAGGAACAAGGCCCAATTAGTGGCCCAAGGATACAATAAAGAAGAAGGAATTGATTATGATGATACCTTTGCACCAGTGGCCAGACTGTAAGTAATAAGCCTCCTAATAGCCTTTGAAGCCCATATGGAATCTACTCTCTTTCAAATGGATGTAAAGAGTGCATTCCTTAATGGAATATTAAAAGAAGAAGTCTATGTCAAGCAGCCTCCTGGCTTTGAGAACCTAGACTTTCCTGATCATGTCTACAAACTCGGTAAAGCTTTCTATGGGCTCAAACAAGGCATGGTACGAAAGACTGTCCAAGTTTCTCCTAAGCCATGATATAGAAAAGGTAAAATTGGCAACACTATCTTTTTTAAAAATAAAAGAAACTGTGTGCTCATTGTGCAGGTGTATGTTGATGAAATTATCTTTGGAGGAACAAGCAAGAAACTAATTGCTGAGCTGATGAGCAAGAAATTCAAATGAGCATGATGGGTGAACTAACCTTCTTCCTATTTTTACAAGAAAACCAAACTCCTACGGGAACCATGGTGCACCAACAGAAGTATGTGAAAGAACTGATGAAAAAATTCAATATGGAGGATTATAAGATATGTAATACTCCTATTGCTTCAACAACAAAGATGTTGATGGATAAGACTGGCAAGGATGTGGAACAAAGGTTGTATAAGGAATGATTTGATCATTTATCTACTTGACTGCTAGAAGACCTAACATAGTGTTCAGTGTAGGTCTGTGTGCTAGGTTTTAAGAAAATCCTAAGAAATCTCACCTCAAAGCAGTAAAAAAGATATTGAGACACTTGAAGGGAACAACTGACCTAGGACTATGGTATCCTAACGGGAGTAACTTTGACTTGGAGGGATTTGCTTACGCTAACTATGCTTACTACTTAATAGACAAAAAATTACCATGGGAATGGCACACTTCCTAGGATCATATTTGATTTCCTAGGCCACAAAAAAGCACAAATCTATGGCTTTATATATAGTCAAGACTGAGTATGGTGTTCCAACCTCTTGTTGTGCCCCTGGATCAAACAATAGCTAAATGATTGGAATTGATGTGGGATGTGTTACTATTTTTCGTGACAACACAAGTGCAATCAACATATCCAAGAATCCTGTACAACACAAGAGGACTAAGCAAATTGACATTAGACATCACTTCCTTAGAGATAATATGGAAAAAAGGGGTGATCTTTATGAAATTTTATGCCACGAACAAGCATACAACTGACCTCTTTACTAAGGACCTGGCTAAGGAACCTTACAAAAGGAAAAGGTTGTAATTGGGGATGATTAAAATCACTTAAGTATCCCTCCATGATTGGCTAAAGAACAAGTGTACTATTATTAGTTAGAGTTGATTTTTGCCTAGCTCAATTATGTACATTAAATTGTATATTGTTGTGCTAATTTTGATAAAATACTCCTGAAATATATTGTAGATTTTTTCTATAGTGAAAAGGAGGCCTAGGCAGTGGATGAAAAAAATCACTCAATTACTCATTAGTCAAGGTATGTACTTTATCATGGAATAATTTGAAATATTATGCACGTGTCCTTGCAGACCTCAAACTCCCTCTATTTTTGTAACCGCCCTTTTTTCTATCAAAGTCTCTACCATCATGACCTCTTTACCAAGTCACATCTTACACCCAAAATGAGTCCTACTATCTTGAAAGTTGTATTCTGCAGGGACTTTTCAAATTCAAGAATGGTCACATACCCATTTAAAAAGGGTTTATCCTAGTTAAATCGTATCTACGTATCCCATACCTAAATCCACTACCCACATCAGAGGTAGAGACTATTAAGAGGAAGATGTGAGAAAAGAAGAAGTTTTTGAGGATGAAGGAGAGCAAGTTGGGAATCTAAATAAAAACTCAATCACTACTAATAAAGGTGTTAAGAAGGATAGTTCTAGTAAGGGGAAATTTATAGAAACTTCCTGTAGAACTGAGAAACTTCCTGTAGAACTGATAAGGGGAAAAATTAATGTTACTGATGAAGGAAAAATAGGAGAGAACCCTTCATAGGAACCAGTTCCTTCTACCGGGTTCTTCGGGGTAGAAGAATTTGATGAGAGGGATGACGAGGGAGATAAGGTGGTTACTACAGGGAAAAAGGAGGGAACCCCTCAGAGGAACTAGTTCTCTCTTTTGGGTCCTTTGGGGAAACTGAGAGACTAGAGTCTGATCCTAAGGATATCTCTCATACTAAGATCTCTAATGAAGATGATGTCCCTCTGGCATCACTTATTTAGGTGAAGTAGGCAAAGGCTAAGGAAGTCCTCTGGGGTATAAATTCTCATTCCTGAAGACCATCCCCTTGTTCCCACTTCTACTCCTTCCTACCCCCACTCCCAGATTCACTAAGAGTATGAAACGATCCCTAGATGAGAAATTATCCTCCTCCTCTAAGAAGCCACAAACACCCTCTTCCAAACCCAAATATTCTCTTGTGCCTATTGAAATTTTTGAGATAAGAGAGGTAGATAGAAGAAGAAAAGGCAAGAGTATGGTCTCCTTCCCTCCAAAGAAATGGGTTCCTATTAGTGATCCTTTGCGAAAAGACACTGACCCTTTCTTAGGAGATGAGGATATAATTTATGATGTCCCCAGTATAGTGCAGTCCCCTCCTCATGTGTCTACTTAGATAAGAACTAACTTCAACCAAAGAACCATCATTAGGGGAAGAGTGATCACAGGAGTTGGTGATGAGAATATGGGAGAATTCATAAGGATAATCCGAGCTTAGGGATGGTTGGATCTGTTTGTGAAAGGGGATCACGTAAGACAAATGAAGAAAAAGGAACTCACTCAGTTTTATATCCATGCTCATGGTACTCTTAATCAGATTATGAGCAAGGTTAATAGGGTGACCTTCAAGCTCACTGCTAGTCGGATTGTTTCCATCCTGAAAATTCCAAATGGTATGAGTATGTAAAGAGGCACTAACCCAACTTGACCTCTATCAGTTCAGCATTGGAGATTACTTAAAAGTTCTCGGGTAACCCTACTGTTAAGGTTAGTAGAAGTGTTATGAGTGGGGAAATGGCACCCCTGCATAAGTTACTTTTTGATGTGGTTATCAAGATGACCCTCCCTAGAGGAAAAAAGAGTACTGAGGCCAACTCCTTCGACCTCACTTAATGGAGTTGCTCCTCACCTAGAGACAAATCAACCTCCCAGCACTTATGATGCATCACATACACAGGGTAAGTAAGGGGGATCAGACTAAACATGCCTTGTCTTATGGATTTTGATTAGGAGAAGTATTTGTTGCTTTGGAAATTCCCATTGCCAATTGGCAAACGCAGACTACCAAAGACCTTATTGGAGAAGTTGATGAGGCTGCTCCACCACCCTCATATAGAAAGGAAATCTCCACCATGAGGAGATTGAGGGTTCCCTTGTGGAAAATAAAGAGGAACTGGTTCCTCTAAAAGAGTCTAATGCTGCAACATTGGATGCCATACACATTAATTACTGCTTGGAGCATAAGGAGCTGAAAACAAAGAACGAAGATCAAGCTGTCAAGATTGCTAAGCTGGATAATGAACTCAAGAGAGAAAGATCTATCGTTCAGTCTCTCCTGATTCATTCTAGATTAGTTTCTCCATCAGTTCCTGCTCTTTTCCCCCTCCACCTTCTACTGCCTTGTCATGGTCCTTTGTTTTGTTTTGCCTAACCTTTGCTTCTAGTGTACGTGTATCTAGTCTTCTTTTGATTATGCTATGCTGCTGTACTTGCTCTGCTATTAAAGTATATTTTTTGATTTAGGGATAACTATCTTTGTTCTTCAAATTACTCTTGCAGTCTCTCTGACATATTCATTTAGTATTTTTTTCTTTGATTGCATCAGTATTGCCCTCGTGGTCATGAGCTTTGCAAATTTTGTGTTTTACACTACATATTATCTTTACCTGTTTAATAATGCCAAAAGGGGGAAATTTTAATACTATGTGATTTATAACCTAATGTTCTAATATGGTTCTTTTACAAGGTTCTTTCATATTTGTTTGAGAATGTAGGTATTGACCTTCAGGATATACACGGTATAAAAGGATCAAGAGTTTGTCATCATCAAAAAGGGGGAATTTGTTGGACTTAATAAGTTTAGTGATTTGTCAAAACATAAGAACTAGGTGCCTGAATATGATCCTTTTAAATAAAGATCAATGCATAGTGAAAGCACATTTGTCAATGCAGTAAAAGAAGGTTCTTTAAAGAGATAAGCGGTGAAGATTGAAGATAAAGATAAAGAGACAAGATAATGATAAGGAGGAGCGCAAGCATCCAATGAGATTAGAATGAAGTGAGAAGTCCTTGGAGCATAGGAGTCCTTGGGAATTTAGAACTCTATTAGCATGTGAGTATCTAGTAAGAACTATAAATACCCATGGATCTTCATAAAGAAGAAAAACAAAAAATAGAGAGAAAAGCAAGAAGACATTCTGATGAGCAATTTCAATTTTGGAGTGCATTTTTGATGAGCTTAAAGTGCAACTGATACAATAGTACTAGACAAAGGAACATGTTCCCGTGATAGTTTATCTATTTTGTTCTGAGTCTAGTTTCTTTGTATTAGGAAGTTATTGAGTTGTAATCTTTTCATTTCCTATATATGTTATATTAGGAAGTTGTTTTTGGTTCAAGTTGTGGGCATCTTGGATCTGGGGTTTCGTCAATCAAGGGTGATTGATGAACATTGCTAAGAACTAGAGTTAGTTTCTAGGATTGCAATTGCTTGTAATTTAAATTTGGTATTGAGGCTCGTTATTTTAGTGAAGATCGATTAAATTCTGCACAGGTGTAGGTGGTTATTGTTTCCTTCTGTGAGACGGTCTTTTTCCACGATAAACTGTTGTGTTCTGAGGTTCATTTTTTTACTCTGTCTATGGAATAGTCCTAAGGATATATCCCCTACACGTGATTCGGAAGGGAGGTGCCCGTAAACAAAGGGTGTGCAAATTTTCTTTTTTGTTGTGTTGGGTGTTCAAAATTAAGTATATACTCATAATAGCTAACATTTAACCTCTATGCTCCACATAATGTTCAGCTGAGCACCCTTCGTTGAAGGTGGCCCCGCCACTGGGCAAAGTCACCTTAAATTTCCAATGCAGGGACCGAACCCAAAGATCTAGAACACGAAAAGATCAAAAGGTTTATTATTTAATTTTTGGATAGAGAAGTAGATAATAATGAATTTTTATCTGCCTAAGATATTGACTATAATTGAACCTTAGCAGAAAAATAAAAATAAAAATAAAAATTGAGTCGCGCCAAATTATAATCGTTCTAGAATAGCTATTCCTTTATAATTGTTCTACATAACAATTATTCCATATACTGTTCCTTGAAACGCAGGCATGCTATAAATCATGACAACCTGGATTGTCTGGCATAGCGACACTTCAAAGGCTCAAGATTCCAAGTCCTTCCTATTGACATTCTGTTTCAGTCTTGAGCAGTGATATAGTGGTTCTATTCTTCCAACCAAGTTTTTCCAATTAAAAACATGTGTTTGCCGATTAAAAAACGTGTTCCATATGTTGGAAACTCATAATGTGGAACTTTGTTTCCTTGCTAGCAGTGATTACCATCATTTTGCGAATTCATGAATACAAATTGCAGGACAAAGGAGGTGTAATTCTCAATAAAGCTTATTTGATCTCTGCGTATTTTATTTTGTACGCGTGATAGAAAACCTACAACAAAGAATGGTGTATCAATTTGATACTCGGGCTTATTTAGTTTTTTTTAGCATTTCATATAGACATTTGTGTTTATTATCAATGTAATTGAGAAACTGAAAAGAAAACAATAAAGATATTACCTATCAATGAACTTTTGCGCAGCTACTCATACGGCAAAATCATTTATTGTTATTTAAATTACGTCTGATGTTTATTTTGTTATCCAAGTCAAATTTATCAGTTAGATGAATTCCACGAAGTCAATTGACTTAGAATTATACATGTAGATCAAAATAACTAAAAGAACAATGAAGAGAAAGAAGAGTGCCTTTCAGATTAATATTTCTTCATCAGTTGTGCAGGTACTTTTAGTTTCTGAAAGTATTTCGTCAACCATGGAAACACCACAGCTACAACAGTTACTGCCAAGAACAATGGCATAATAACTGGCTACGATACTACTTTCCCCTTCTGCTAGTACTAATTTCTATCAGTATGTTTCTGTCTATATATATATATGGTGTAATCAAGTATGTACATATATCTAAAGCTAAAATAATATCGGCTGCACGATACTCTTTCTTATGTCTGTATATTATGCACCTTGCACAAATACATATAGATAAATATTTGGCTAGTGCATACACGGGCAACCACTATCTAGTATAGAAATAGAAATGAATGCTCATAGTTGAATACTCCGAAAAGAATCAATAAGAATACCATGATATTTAGCTTTTCAACCTTTGTTACTGAAAAATTGTTTCCATGATTGACCCTTGAAACCAGTAGCATCCACGATACTTTGAAGTCATTATCGTATAGGGATATGACTGCGACCAGGTACGCGCTGAGTTATCTTACATACAAAGTTAGAATAGAATGTCAGAAGATAAAGATTCATAGCTCGAAGACACATCAAAAGGACAAAGGGATTCAAGAAGAACGAAGTTAGAATAAAGCGCTAAAAGATCGCAAAGGAATCATGTCCTCAAATCATACAAGAAGAAGATAATAACTCATGGTCCAAGGATGTAGCATAAGGATGAAAGGACAAACACATCAGCTAGATTCATATGAAGATTTCATGGAGCAGACAAAATAATAGTTGCATGCAATGGTATTTCCAGACGAAACTTTTCTAATTGGATAATGTTCTTTTGGGCTCAAGTGAAGTATTTTTACTGGCTAGTGTATTTTTTTATTACTATAAATGCTACTACTAGCTTGTTGTAGAAGGCAGGATATTTTCGCAATATATTGATATTCTTGTATTTCAAATTTTCTCTTATTTCATATTCATTACTAAATCTTAGATCTCAAGAACACAACCAGTTATATCGTTGATTCAGGAGCCAGCAACTCAGAGTTATTTGTAGGAACCTAAACTAGAATCAACTTCATCTGATCATTACTTCTTCCTTTACTTATTTTGTCACGCTATCTTTTCGATAAGTTTATTAAATAACATAGATATTTACTAAATGATGAATTAACTAGTTGAATCCATCTATGAGTTCTTGATCTCACAGATACAACTGTGCCGTTTGTTCTTGTTTGAATGTACTCTTAGGGGTGTAATCATGTTTGACTGTATTTTTGTGGTTATGTATCCATGTATATATTCCAATATTTTTTGTTGTTTGTATTCTCATTTATACCCTTATTTTTATTTTTTGTTTTTCATATTTTGGGTTGATTATATTCAATGAGCAAACAAATGCACAAGTTATATTCGTTGCGCAAATTAAAATAGTAGCACATGCTATATTCGTTGAAGAAATTTGATAAATTCAAGTGTCTGACAGTAAAGCTTTGCTATGAATGATCATAAAGCAAAGTCTGATTATGATTTACAGTTAGAACATCAAATTATAGTCATTTATGAAAATTCCTCATTCTTTAATTAAATCAATGACTTAAATTTATGATCCACGTGGAATCTGACCCAAGACAAAGGACTCGAGCCATCCTAAGTTTTCTACATGAATGAACTACTTCTAAAAAATTAACAACCAAAATGCTCAACTTTTAAATAATGATGGCTCAAACCCCATGAGTTTTTTCTTTATTTTTAACTTACAAAAATTTTAATCCACAAACTATTCTTTGTTTTTGAATTTATAAAGATTAAATTTCATGAAGTATCATTAATTTTAGATTCTTAAAAGTTTAAATTCCATGAATTTTATTGTTGATTTTAAATTTATAAAGGTTTGAACCCAAAAACCTTTTTAAAAGTTTAAAACTCCCATGATTTTTAAATTCCATGAATCATTTCTTATTTTTAAATCGAGAAAAAATCTAAGTATCTCCTGAAGCTTGATTATATTTTTATCTACACATACTTTCTTTTATAAGGTTATATTACCCCTTTGTATTATTTTAAAATAAAATATATACACCCTTTAAGTGTGAGGTGGCAAAGAGAGCATACTAACTCCTTTTTGAAGGTAAGTGAGAGACAAAAACTAACTTAAAAATAATTAATATGGATACATGTCATTTTTTAATTACTTACTTTATAATTAATTAAGATATATTATTAACTAATATTAAATATAAACATGGATATTTTAAATTATTCTCATTTCTTTCCTTATGAAATAAGGTCAAATTTTATTATCTTTAGTAATTGGAGCTACTAAAAATTATGAAAGTTGTTATTAAACTCAATTTTAATTGTCTAAAGAGTATTAATTTATTTACAAAGTTATAATTTGTAGTGGTGTTTCTATTGATATTACTATTGGTGCATAAATGTACTCATATTTTATGATAACAAAATTTAAATTTAGAAACTTTATAAAATTTTTGTATAGATGTTACTATCAACACAGTCAAATTTATTATTATTATTTATTATAAATAACTGGTGCTACTAAAAGCATATCTAATGATAACATAATATCATGAGTTAAAGCATTTTTAGAAAATTAAATATGTGTAAGTTTAAAAAGCTCTTTTGAAAAATTAAAATAAAATGACTTAAACATTCAGTACAAATGGGACCCTAATATTTTGAAAAAATAATTAACCTTTTCAAAAAAAAGTTCTTAAAAATAATTCAATAACTATATTTAGCATCAAAAGTAAAAAAAAAAAAAAAAGAAGAGGAGGAGGAGGGAGCAAATCACAAAAAAAAAAAGATTTTATTTCATAAAGGAAAAAAAGAAAATAAATTTAAAAAAACATGCTTAAATTTTAATATTAATTAATAATATATATTAATTAATTGTAAAATGTCCAACTAAAAAATAAATTGTGTCCATATTAATTAGTTCTTGAGTTATATTTAATCTCTCGTATGCTCACTCAGTCACTCTCTTTGTCTAAGGATTACTCTATTTTAAAATAGTTCAGGTGGAATTATGATCAAAATCTAAAGGGTTGCTTATGCTTTTTTCTTTTCTAAATTCCATGAATCCTTAGATTTTGAACCCCGTGAAGTTTACTTTGGATTTCATTTGTTAATCCTTTGAATGCCAATAGCATTTGTTGGATTCATTTCGTATTCAGTTTTGGAAATATTTTCGTTCAAAACTTTTTTTGTGTCAAGAGAGTGCCTAAATGTTAATAGTAACTTCTTTTTTTTTTTTTTTAAAAAAAGGTAGCTAATATTTAATAGCAAGTATAAAAGTGGATATTTAGTTACTTTCTTCTTTCACTTTTACTTGTCTATTATTTTAAAAATAAATTCACTTTTACTCATTTTTTTAACATATCAAGAGAATACAGTTACTTTCTTTATGTTTTACCCTTATCTTTATTTTTATTTTTTTTCATGACCTTGTTTTATCCTTATCATTTAATTACTAATTCTCCAAATTATTTTTCAAAACCTAATACTTATATATAAAATACTTATGTCAATTATCTGTTTCCGAATGGTAGCGCCCGAAAAACCAAAGTTGACAAATTAAAATGAACTAGGGGAGGGAATCGTCCATCATATAGATTCCTAGAATATGCTAATGGGCCTTATCTGGTAACTCCTGTTTCTGGTTCAGGACTTCATTTTTGCATAGATGGAGTGTATAGAAGCAAACTAATTGGGTTGATGCTCTTGCAAATTGGGCAACAACCACGGAAAAATTTTGCATTGATCAAAACTCTACATATTTTATCCACCATATAACTGGGCAGTATCAAGATTCTCAAATTCAACCAGAAAATAGCAAAAGAATGGCATGGAATGTCTTAAAAGATGGAAGAAACTAGAACTGGGAAAATGAACATAGAACAAGCAACCGAAAGATAAGAGGGTAAACGGGAATGACCAGAAGGGTTGTGCATCATCACTATGCAGTTAGTGATACAAATAATGATGCATCCCCCCGGTGAAATATTGTCAGTAAGTTTGTTTCACATAATGCATAATTCTTTTGGGAACAAATGAAATAGAAAAGAAAAGAAAAGAAAAGAATTTAAGGAAAAACATGAAACCTATCAGTTCATCATCCTACAAGAGAGTGAATTCGCAATTCCCACTGTATAAATATTTTACCAACTGAAGTTGTACTCTAGCATAGAATACTGATTACCGAAGAGAGTACCAACAGCAATGTAATATATAGCTCTGAGCTTCCAGATATGGTTGTTGCTGAAGATGTTTTCTGTTTCCTGAAATTTACGAGCCATTAAATTAGGATTGCGTTAAGAGTAAATCCAAACTACGTGCAACAAAGGCAAGAGATGATATCATACTTTTGCATAGAAGCGACAGCGCCACAGTAGAGAGCATTTTCAGGCACCGGCAATTCTGTTTTGTTGCTATGATCTTCAGGATTGATAATTCTCATATAGGTTTCCTGACCTAAATACCACCTGTCCAGGTTTTCTGCTCTGAGGTTCCACACCCCAACATTGTCCAGAGATACCAAAACTGCTGTCCAACCTCCGGGAAAAACCTAAGCAAACAGGAATAGTAAATATCCTGCCTGTTACAAGGAGCTTTCGAGGTCTTCAAACTATCTAAGAAAAGACGGCTGTGTAAGGCAAACCTGAGTCGTACACCGCAAAATAGCATCCCACCTATTATAAGATCCACGGTTGTTCTCTGTCCATTCTCCAATTCCAAACCTGCAGCAAATAGCCAAATAATTACGTAAATTCACTGGATGGAAAGCTACATACAACTACATAACACTTTTCTAACCAGAACTTATACCCAACAACAAAAAATGAGTAACCATCCATGTGAAAGCTCTGGACTACAGTGTCATTGTTTTGCAATACGATTTCTATAAATCCCTTGTATGTGGCATTGATAATGGAAGTGTCCACCTTGGGTGGCCTGTTCATTGGCTTGGTTGGGAAATCAAGCTTATAGTCACCCTTCACGTGGTATATATCAGCAAGCCTCATTGGAGTAGCAGGATTTTTAAATGAAATCCCATTATAGGTAGCTCGAAGCTTTCCATCAATTGACACTGGTGGCTCGCTCTTTAGCAAATAAACATCAGTGACATTAATTTGACCATAATGAAAAGATCCTTGAGGATTCGGCCGAGCTCCACTTGCAGAAACATTTTGCCTACGGACGTTGCATCAGATTATCAATGACATAAAACAATGGCAAGTTCCAAGGAAATTTAGTCATATAAGTACACACCAATTTGTAGTTCTTGAGATTCCTTAAGGAGTATTGCCCAAAAAAAAGTGGCCCTAAAGAATTCAATGAAACAAATATGGTGGCCAGACTAAGTATAACCCACAAATTCAGTTCTCGGATGTTGAAACAATTCCCTTCTTTGTCATGGTTAACTGTTCTTTTAGTTTCTACAAGCTAGTTTTCAAATTTACAAGGGAACATTTGTCCAACCATTGAATGAAATGGTGAAATCAATAGGTATAAAAAGGAACCAGTAAAAGAACCTGATGGAGCTGGCCTGATTCAGTGCATAAGATGTGTCATATACATCACTTGGAGGGTCTGGAAGTGGGCCAGCTGCCTTTCCTTTTGAGTTAGAATAATGCAAAATACCAACACCAGTTACTTTTTGCCAGATTGTTTGATTTACAAACCTAGCACTCGCCACAATGTAGTAATCACTACTTGCATTCTGATCCATGGTAACCAGAAATGTGTAAGACTGCCCAACATGAATATCTACACTAGTATAATTCTGCTGTGAAGTGTAGTATCCCTCCGTCTCCACCAAGAGTAAATTATGATTTTGAATCCTAAAATTCAAACAAGTAGAGACTCCAACATTGTGCACCCGAACCCGATAGGTTTTGCCTGCAGTACAACATATTATCACATGCAAAGGGTTAAGATTTATGTCATACAGCAGAAACATTCATACTACTTGCTTTCAAATAAGATGTTAATTTAAAATAACAAGGTCAAAATTTTTAATCTAACAGCTTTCGCAGATTTGCTACTTTGCAATGTTTATATGCCATCAATCGCCCTTCAATTTTCTACAAGTTTGATAAAGCATAAAACCTAATATACAGGCTCAAAAGGACAACAAAAGTTGAAAATAAAAGAAAACAAATGAAATTGTTATCACTTCTCTAATGTGAGATCTTTCGTGTTTTACACAAGAATGCATAGGCTAAAGATAACTACGGGTCATCATAAAACAACTCCAAGTGGACAGATCAATTGGATGAACATCATAGATAGGCAGGCAATTTTCTGCTAAATCGCCAGCAGAAGGACAAATAATTAATTATATCAAGTTGAGACTTTTAGTTAGCAAGTTTTGTAGAGCTAGACCTGGATCAACATTTATTGCATCGTAGTCAATCCCATCAGGTACAAGTGTCGTGTTGTATCTGTATGGGCCTTTTCCATTAATAAGTACTCCATCTGGCATTCCCAATTGCTTCCCATCATCAAGGTCCTTCCTCAAAGCCTACAATTTGAAAGTAAACCAGAGTTGGTACTAAAAAATGCATATGCCACACTGCTTGAAAGAGAAAACTAAAGCTGGAAGAGACACTAACCTTGTGGCTGCGGGTGTACCAATCGCCAATAATTATCAGTATATCACCATCAGGAGGACTAAAGGGAATAGGGATAATATTACGGTTCGTGACAATAAAAGAACCAAAACCACCAGATGCTCTCTGCAAGTTAATGGAAGGAAAATAGAAAAAACTACCAATCTGATCCTTTACTTGAAACTGGTAAGTGAAGTTCCATCCACCAGCAGGGATGGGGCAATTTGTACCAAGAACACCATCTTGCCAGGACGTACGTCGCATCTGAATTCCAGACCTGCCAAAATTCAAACAAAAATTAAAAAACTGAAGTGGAGAGCACCCACTCTTCCTATAAACTGTAACAACTAAAAAGACAGTCCAGTACACTAAGGCGTTACTAAGTGTGGGTTCGGAGAAATGCCAGACCACAAAGCTAACAACTATGCTTCAGATTATAACTTGACACTTACCAAGTGACAAGAAGATCTTCATCCAATTTGTTCTTCACGTTCACCACAACGTTATAATTGGTTGTAACGTTAAGGACAGGACCTGGAAATTTCCCATTCACAGCAATAACCTGCAACAATATGTCAAATCATGGTCTATTAACCAACATTGAAAGCCTGTTTTTTTTTTTTCCGGACAAGAATGAGAGTCCATATCAAATTCATAACCACATAACTATTTAGAAACTTAAAGCAACTTTGGGATGAATCCCAGATAAAAAAAAAAAAAAGTAAATAAAACAAACCTAAATAACAGGAACATTTTGATCTCAAACAAAACTAATGAATCACCACAGTGTAGACCTCAATTTACTAAAACAGCATTATCAAACATTAGGCAAAGGACTTCCCAAAAAGACCTAAACAGTGACCCTAAGTGGGCCCTTCCAACTTTTACCCACAAAATGGTACTACCGTACGAAGAACAAAATCTTAAAAAGTATCACAAAAAATTAAAATTGATATGTATATACCCTAATCTTTTTTCATCTACTGAAGCATCAAAATAACAATAAAATTACGCCACAATTGAATCAGACTAACCCAACCCAACTGTTGTTCCTCCATTGTAACATACCACATAAGTTGAAACCCAACAGTCCAAAATTACTACATAAAAAAAAAAAAAGCTGAATTGCTGAATTGGGAACCTTCCGGGACGAGGAAAACGATTTTTTTGTAAAAATGTTTGTTGCATAGCAAAAAGAAAAAGGTTGGTTTATTCAAATGAAAGAGGGAGGGAAAGGGGGGTTATAACCTGCTGGGGAACGCCAAGAGGAGAAACAGTGATATATGTGTACTCCAATTCAAAATTAGCAAAAGGGTCAGCGGCGAAGCAGAGAGTGAAAAGCAAGGGAATGCAACACATATGAGAAAATTTCAACATAAATGAAGAAGCCATTGATGATTCAATGGAAAAACACATACAAATGGGATGGAAAACTAAGGGGGGGTTTATACAGAGAAAAAGAAAATTTCTTTTACATGAGCGTGGTGGCGTGTAGTATGCAAGTGTGAGGAGAGATGAGAGAAGCAGAGTCTTTTAAAACCTCTCTTGTTTTTTCTTTTTGTTTTACTGGTTGGCATATGTTTGTAGGGTTTTTCTTTTCCTTTTCAAATGTTTGCAGTACGTGAAATGAGTAATTTAATTGGCTTAAAATGACATAACAGGAGAAGGGAATGAGGGAGGATGGGTTCAGCCAAAAAAAAAAAAAAAATGGTTCTGTGTTTTGTTCTAAATTATATAAATGTATGTTCTTGATGTTAAGCTATAAAGACGTGCGGCCTAATGTAATATGCGTTCATATGTTATGCCCTAATAATGTGATTTTAGGGTAGTTAATAGTTTTTCAAAAATAATTTTTTTACCTTATTTTTAAGTTAATAATATGAACCGTATATATTTTATGTTTACTTTATCTCTAAACTAGGGGTACAGACAGATTATATCTTATTTTCTCTTCCCAGACCTCATTTATAAACTGCGTATATCTTATCCTTCCCTTCTCAAACCCCATTTAGTAAGAATTTACCAAATATATTATTTAGGTATGTTATCCCCTAATGAATTAAACGATTTTACAACTCTTTGTAAACAATCATAAGGCTAAAATTACAAGTTTAAGTCAAGTGATTTTTTGGGTGATTAAAGTTCAAACTTTTTTTCTTTCCTTCCAATATTTAAAAAGTATTAGATGTTAAAATTAGTTCTTATATTTATTAAGGATTCATCTTGCATAAGTCATTCTATCGCTATCTTCACAATCATAACTCTTGTGATTTTAATTCGTGGACGTTTTCCTTTTTGTGGTCACCTACGGGAGAAATATAAAACAAAAGATACGGTTTAATAATTTTTTCCAATTTAGGTACCAAAAGTAACCTCTAACGCCATTTATCTTCACCAAATTTAGAATATAAGGAATGATCTGCAAATCTTAGTCTCTGTTACCATCACAAAAGCGACCGGATATTGCCGGTGACAAGTTAAGCAGAAGCAAATGGATGAGCAATAAATAGAGGGGGGAAAACCCTCCTCCTCAACGTTCATATTTTTTGCCCCACTAAGATGTGGTCCCACCCCACACGACCCCTTACCCAAAGCCCGAAACACACGCTCGTTTTGCACTTTTCTTGTGAAGAGGAAACAACCAAAACATCACACTTGGTCAAATTTTGCATGGTTTTGTATTTTATTGCTTGCTTGTGTTTGTTTCTTTAATTTTTCTTAAAAAATTGTTTTCAAAAAATAATTTGAAGAAATGTTGTGCATAATTGGATAAAAGAAATGGTCAAGCTGGACGTTCAACCATCTGAATAGTTTAGGGAAAATAAGAGCTTTTATCCAAAACTAAAAAGTTTTACTCTAAAAGACTAGAAAACAATATCTCACAATAATTTAGATATGTTCATAATTAATAGTTATGGCCAATTACACTAGTGTCATTACAAAAGTGGGCTAATATGACTCGTTACAATGTATCATGAGTATAAAATCGAAAAAAAATAAATTTGTAATTAAATTATATGAAACAGTCTAGATTTTTCCTTCGTAACATGAAAATTAACTATCCTTTTTACCCCCAACCCCACCTCTTATCAATTTCACTTATTTTAATTTTTTTGACCAACGAAACAGAAACGAACCGAAAGCACAAAAATAGTTGTTCCACTATAGCAGGTAAATCATTTTCTGCCAAAACAGAGTAGAACAAGAGCGTACCACCATTAACAAATAGTATCGTGTGCTATATAAAAGCAAACTACTCGTAAATAAGTTTGTCCAAAATCTATATAGGCTAGGGGATAACAAAAACTTAGGGAAATAAATGATGAAGGCTAGAGGTTTGGGGCAGTGGCGGACCCAGATTTAAGGGTCGTGGATGCTATTTTCTTCATCATAAATTGCTAATGATGATAATTAAAAATACACAATTTTTTGAATGCAACATTAATAGAAAACTATAAGTAATATTATCATTACCAAAAGAGACTTCCTTTTTCACAAGTTTCATACAAAAAAAAAGAACTTTTAGTCTCAAGTATGATTCTAAAAAAGAAAAGTCTTCTACTAATCACAATTGTGCTCGACGACATTCATACTTTAAAAACGATAAATAATAACATCATTACTTACAATTGAAAATATCTTACCCTCTGTATTGCAAACTAAACAATCATTTAAAAATTCTATTACCTATGTTATTGCGGAGCTCATTTTCTATGTAGTTCATGGATGAGAAAAATTTTATTACACGGAAGCAGTAGCAACAAGAAGAATGAGAGTCAACTTGATAATAAAATAAATAAGTGGCCAGTCCGATCCAATTCTGATTGAACCAATACTTTAGCAAGATCAATGATTCCCTTCATATTGAAAGATATCTTATCAGAACCTCAAATATATGCTATGAAATTATCAAGCTGGCAACTAAGATCGTGAAGTTTGTTGCTATCAAACTTATCCAACCTCATTACTTTATCCTTATAAACATTACCAAATGACTTGGCTGGATGAAAAACAAGTCATGCCAAGAAGTAAGTCAGTATTCGTGGCGTTGAAACGATCATTAAGCTCTTGAAGTAACATATTAATAACGCAAAAATCTTCCAACATGAAAGTAATGAGAGTATGTAACATCAAGAGCTTTATGTTTCATTTTTTTCATAAAATATTGTTTTACTCATATTGACATACGGGTTATGTTTTTGCCAGCCTTGCATAATTTCGAGCTTCGTACGTAATTTTGAACATCTGCAGCACACTTCTTGAGGATATATCCGGAAGCCAAGTAGGATATAGTCTAGTTTCTTCAGACAGGCTATTGGTATACTATATGTATGGTAAAATACCCGCTCGGGTCCGATATGACTATTTGGACCTCGGTATGCTTATTCTTCCAGCCTATGGCTCATTTAGCTGGCTTGTAGATTAACTACTTACCCTGGGGCCATCCTCCCCTACCCGTGTGTCTTACGCCGACTCTTTGTAGTGTGGTTGGGGAGGATTAACACTTTTGCTTATAACCCATGTCTGTTTGTGTATGACCCACCCTGTCAGTGGACCCTTACACCTATAGGCTGATACCGTACATATTGATGATTATTCCTTTTCCCTACACCTACTAGCTACTACTATAACTGCCCCTTTGGGGTTATTCATTATGTGCCATTACTCTAGTTAATTTGATATTTTTTGACTTTATTTATGCTTACTAATGCCCGGTTAGCCAATGATACCTACTGGGTATCCATTGTTTTGGTACTCATAATACACTTCTGCATCATTTCTTAATGCATGTCCTAGTACGATTCATTCAGAAGGACGTGATCGGGCGCATTAGCTAGTGTGATTTCTAGAGATTTAGTGAGCAGTTGGTGTCCTTGTTGCACGATTTTCCTTCCAGTATTGGAGTTATCCTAGTTGGGTCTTGGATAGCTATTTTTTTTAGTTTTTCCCCATCGTGGGTTGTATTTTGTGTTTCATGTGTATAGATGCACTATAGCCATGACACCAGGTTTTGGAGGTTATATCATATTTGGTTATGTATTCTCGAGTATTTATTGTTTCTTTCTTCTATTTTTCTTCTTCTTTTGGTTTTCAGGCTCTTGCTATTAGCCCACCGCTACCCGCTCTGGGCCAGGATTAGGCTTGTCTACTCATGACATATAGACGCCATCACAACTCGATTTTTGGATCATGACTGTAAACTTCAAATGATCATATATCCTAATATATGAGGAGTTATGTGACCCATAACCTATCTACGAAAAGACCTCTGAGTCTAGTTCCAATACAACAAACGTGTTTTCTTTTGAGTTTTGAGAAAAAAATTATAAAATTTTATCAGCCACACGTCGTGAACCTATTTAAGAAAGTCACTGGCCGAATTTTTTAGGGGCCTCACAATGTGAGGGTAGGAAATTTTGGTAGCCTCATGCTGCGAGGCTATTTAACAGTAGTACCAAAGTCTGACTTTATGCTATTTAACAATAGGGGCATTTGTGTAACTTCCATATCACCTAGATAACTAAAATACGTCATTTTAATGCATCTAAGGCACTTTAAAAAGCCACACTTAGTGAATTCCATCAGTTTTGCTCACATTATCAAAAGAACAAAATAATAAAAAAATCATCAACAGGCATAGTATTTTTTTTCAACTCAAAACCTAGGGTAATTCTTCAAGGTATTCAAGAACGTCGTTCCTCCATCAAATTAAAGTGTAGTAAAGTTTCAAAAGGTATGTGGGACTTCAAAAGGGGTTTTCTTTCACCCCTTTGTTCAAACCCTCCATCTTTAAATTGATAATTTTGAAGTAGTATGTTCTAAGGTTTTTTTAATTCATAATACATGTTGAGATTATCCATCCATGCACGATTCTTGGTGTTTATTAAGTATTTCTATAAAGTTTGTAATATGTTATGAATATGCATGTCATATGAGTTAGGATTTGTGAATTTGCACATCCATATAAGTAGATGTTATGAACTTGCATGTTTCTATGAGTTAGAGAATCATGTTAGTACAATTGTGATATGAATACGAGATTTAGTATTGTTTGCATATTAATTGGTAGAATTACATGTTCTTTGAATTAAAGTGTCTTACCCATGAATATTTTGAAGGAACATGAAAACTTGATAAATCTTGTATAAAGATTGAAATTTGATAAGTATTTACAAAGTTGTTGAGTTTTTCTAAAGTTACATGCACTATTAATTAAAGACATGTTTTCTCTAATACGAAGAGTCAAAATTTTAAGGATTGTGATAAAGCATGAATTTATGTTAAGAATGGTATAAATGGGTAAACCTCTAATGATGAAGCATGTTATATTAAGAGTAAATTTATGATTGTTTAATGACTAT
>JBDJHY010000078.1:11928505-11945370 GCA_039654485.1 Withania somnifera
TGGTCGACTAACTTCAGCATTTTGGTCGACCAGTTCTTGCATGTTGGTCGACTAACTCCTTTTCCAGTAGCCAACTTAAGATACCTTTTGATCGACTAATTTGATAAATTGGTCGACTAAAATTTCATGAAAATCTTCACCTTGAAGTGTCCAATCAATCCTCAAGTGTTGTAGATCATGGAAATTGTTGGAGAAAATCAAAACTCCATTTGCTTCAGATTGGTCGACTAAAGTAGCATATTGGTCGACCAATTCATTTTCCAGTACCCTACTGGAACTCAGTTTGGTCGACTAAAATCCTAGATTGGTCGACCAATTTGATATCCTTTTGGTTGACCAATTTCTCAAATTGGTCGACTAACTCTCTACTGTTTCTTCACAATTTCTGCACTTTAAGTACTCGAAAAGATCCTAAATGAGTCATTGACTTCCCAAAGTGATATACTTGCTTATGAAATATTTCACGAACATATCCAAGGGTTTTGTAATTGCTTCAACAACGTCAAATCTTTAACTTAATGATTTAGTCATTAATCAAAACATAAGAGGACAATTTTTTGAACCACCCTTGGTCCAACAAGTTTGACCCTTGGTATGCTTCCAAGGAGTCCGTGCTCTTTTCATGTTAGTTTTCGAAAAATTGAAAATTTCTCGTAAATGGCTAATCTTGGTTTGGGGTCATTTTTGCTCAAATAATCTCCGCTGTCCGTTTGGTTGATTTTTTTGAGTTTGAAATATATTTTTCATGAAAGATGTATATTTGGTATGCCAAAAGTAGACTTATTTCATTTTCAAACCCCACGTTGAAGATTCAGAAATAGTTGTGTTGCTGGTGCAAGCACAGACTGATTTATTTGTCAAAATGTTGTTAGATTGGCAGGTGCTGATAAATAGGCAATTGTCAATAAATCAATCATCTGTACCGATAAATCAATACCTGCCCTTGGTTGCCAGTTATCAGAAGATGCGATTTATTGGTCAAATGACCGATAAATTGATACCTGTAGTGGTGTTCCTAAGTCAGGAAATATCAATTTATCGGTATTTTGTCTGATAAATTAACATCCTCCCAAATAGCCAGTATAATAGGGAATATCGATTTATCGACACAAATGACTGATAAATTGACATCTGAGTCATTATTTCAACAGTTCCCATCCCATTTAGGTTCACTATTCTTTTATTTTCTCCCTCAATTTGATTCGATTTTCCTTGAAAACATCCCCAACTTTGTAGAAAAGTTTCTTGGAGATTCCTTACGTCTTCCTCGCTCTTGGTAGTAATTCCGTCTGTTAAATTCCATAAAATTTGGGGTTTTTCCTCCATTGATGCCCTATTTTTGAATTCTTGATTTCATCAATTATATCTGAAGCTATTAAGTAAATTCTTGTTCATTGGGGCTAGTTTACTTTGCAATAATCCTTTCCTTTCAAATTCCATTGTATAAATCCATGAAAGATCGAATCTTTAATCCATCTTTATACTCAATTTTCTTCGGACTATTCAAGAGTCTTCCCTTGCTCGAATTATGCTTATTTTTAGAGCATGGGTTTCTGGTGTTTCTAGGGACCCTGTGGCGCAATTTAGCTAATTCTTGACTGCTTTTGAACCTAAATTTTGTATATGAGTTCCTTGTACCCCATTGATATCTTTTGTTCAAAGTTTTGCATTATGGGGCCTACAGGCCTGTTCAATGCAAATTTTAGACCAAACTAAAATCCTAGCAATATGGGTATCATTTCTTTCTTTTAACATGTAGATTTATTATTTTGATCATTTGGAGATTTTTAGAGCAATTGAGGTAAGACGTATTATTTTTAGAGTTTTATCTTTGGATAAAAGGTAGGCTACGGCTCATTGATTTAGATTTGGCGTATATTAGATGTAATTGTATTATTTAGAACATCCTTGGCTGGGTTTTGAATTGGTATCTTTGACCCTTATCTTCTTTTATTAGTCTGGTTCTTTTGCTTCCCACTTTGATATTTGCGATAGTACTATAGATTATCCATTTATGACTCTGAAACATAGTTTGATGGGATATTAAGATAGTCCATGAGCCTTGGATATTGATGACTGGTTATTAGCTACTTTAGAGATTATTTGAGCCTTTGTAGGGCCAGCAGAATAACTGTGATCAATTAGTTGTGATTGTGCACAACATTATCATGAAACATATATAGTTTTAATGCATTGGTTTCTACTATTATATGGTTGTGAGCCCACTACCACCGATTTTAAAATCCTGCATGGCCTTAATGGCTTATTTTCAGTATTAAATGATTAAAATGGATATAAACCAATGGTTTTCAATAGATTTTTTAGTATAAAAGGTTAGAGATGTACTGTTTACTATTTTCAGACTGATATTAAACTCGATCCGTATCGAGCACTAGACATTGAGTTTTATACTGATCTTAGACCAAAATAAGATTGATCAATGATATTGAGATTTGATATTCTTGAGATAGGCCCTGCAATGGTTCGAGCACAATATGAGATTACGAGATGTATACGGTGACGGCCTCCATAGACCTTGTTGATTTAGACTAGTGAACGTCGGCTGAGGGGTGTACAAAGGAGTAGAGGTATATGGGCGATGTCCTTCTATGGTATCTTCTTGCTGGACCTACGGGTACTAGAGGAGGAGCATATAGGTTTTTTACTAGCATCATACCATATTATTTCACATAGTTCTATCCTTATTTTTTTTGTACTCTCCAATTTTATGGGTGGTCAGATGGGTTTGTCTTCACTCATTTATATTCATCGGCTGTATGGGTGCTTTTTAGGATTGTAGATTCGTTATTATGTCGTTATTGGATCTTATTAATAGATATTGGTTATTGTTATTGGTTTCCCTCTTGCCTTGTCATTATTTTATGTTAATTGATATAAAATATTTTTTTTTTCTATCTTATTATTGAGATTACCGATATACTCTCTATTTGTATTTATCTTTTATCAGTTAATTGAGCATGGATTCAGGTATGTTCTATTTTTTTTTATCTGAGTCGTTGGTTAATGATATCTATCTTTACAGACATGTTTTTTTGCATTATGATCTGTTAGTTTTCCTGTGTTTACTCTACTTGATTGACTTTTGTGACTTATTTCTTTATTACCTGTCTATTTACTGCTTTTATTTCTTATATACGCTCAGTCGGCCTAAGATGCCTATTGGGTACCTAATTACTTCGGCTATTTGGTACTTATACTACGCTTCTATATCTTTTTTGGTGCAAATCCTTGTACAAATCGTCATCGCTGACCGAGAATTTGTGCTTAGGTCGATAATTCTGAGGTAGACGAGAGCTCTTGGCAATCAAAGCCCATATTATCTCTTCTTTATTTTTACCTTCTATCATTGTGTATTTTTTGAGACAGTTGTACTCTCTTACTTTCAGATTTATTGCACTTACCTTTTGATACTCTTATGCTTAGTGGTTCAATTGTATCGAGATACCAAGTTTTGGAATTTTGTTTTTGTATTGTTATTAGAATTTGTATTATCTTTCCTCTTTCACTTTCCTTTATCGTTTATATTCCTTGTTCATCGTTTGGAATGGTTCTCGTACGATCGGTTATAGGTGTCATCATGACCTATAAAATCAAGTCGTGATACTAGATAGGACTTCAAGATCCAAACTCCCGGCAAGCATCCATTCTATTAAATTCAGAAATTTCCAACATCAATTTCTTCGTAGGTGCTAAATGATTTATATAAGTTGACATAGCTTCCACTTTCTCTTTTTCCATCAGAAGTTTTGCTATGGATAAAATATGTATTAGACTAGTATGCTCATAATAAGTAGGGGAAAAGACATTGTGTGACCCTTCATCCAAATAATATCCATGAAACGACCAAAGTTTGGGCTTCTCAAAGTTGTGTCATTTCGATCTTTTTTTAACATCCGTTGCTCTCTCTCTCTCTTTTTGGCTACAAAAATCTGCTCTTTTTATTACATCAAGTACATTGTATAGAAACTGTATAAAATATATATTTTTATTAGATTTCTATAAAGTTGTATAAATTATTATATAAAATATGTATTTATATAGAATATGTATAAAACTTCTATTGTTGTTGTATAAGAGTATATCTATCACTAGTTTATATGTATAGAAAATATATCATTATTTTATGTATTTGTGTCTGTACATACATTTTCATAAATTATTTATTGTATATATTCTCCCATATTTATTCATTATTGTATAAATGAATCATGAGTCTACCAATAATGATACATTGTTGTATATATTTATTATATAAAGAGTGATTATGAAGTATATATGAAAGACTACTGATAAAAATATATATAATGGATAATATATATATTAATATTGTCACGAATCAAAATCCGATCGTGATGGCACTTATCTCACTTTCCATGATAGATAAATCAATCCAACATCAAAACGACAAATATAAGCAAGACGATAAAAATGCACTTCAACAAAATGAAAACACCTAAAACCCGGTTGTCACAATACAGAAGCCTCAATCCAAAACTTAGTATAAGGACAATACTGACAATAATGTTTGAAATAAGTAAAGATATAATATAAACTATGAGAATCCATGATGACTGCGAATGGATATGGAAGCTATCTCGTGAAAGCTCTATCAGAAGCCTCAGATTCAATGAATAAGGAGTATCAGGTAATATCAGACTCCAAACCTAAATATATCAGACTCCAAACCTACATATAAAATATCTAAGAACAAGTGTGAGTACAAAAACAACGGTATTCAACAACGTCTTGGATGATCCTAAGACAAAGTAATGACGAGAAATTTCTGACACAACGAAACTCCTATCAAACTACATAACTTGCACACAAGTTATCCAGAAAAATCCATCAAATAAGCACATAAAAAGTATGTAACTAAATAAAATAAATCTTCACTAAATTGGGTAACTATCAACTAAATGCCCATATTCAAATAATCCAAATGAAATCAGGATGTCACCTAAACAATTATACACTATCATTAATAATAGTCTCAACGGGGTAAAACATTTCAAAAACTTATCCAACAACTCAATATCATCAATCAGATAGATAAGTCAACCATCGAACTAAATCAATGCAATGTAATATAATATTCAATCAAAATGGTGCATGTCAATATCATCAATCAAATAGATAAGTCAACCATCGACTAAATCAATGCAATGTAATATAATATTCAATTAAAATGATGCATGTCTGCCCTATCAGTACATACCTGCGGTCTATTTGAGGTCGGTCTATGCACTCGTTTGCAATCATTTTTCTTTATACCACATTTCATATCACATTGCTCGTAATAATTTTTCTTTGGGTGTTATCATATCACATTGTACAAATTTATTTTTCTTTGGATTTTATCATATCAAATTGTTTGAAACTATTTTTTTCGTCGGATTTTATCACATCACATTATCTGAAATTATCTTCTTTCGAGTAATTCATCAGTAAAGCAAGTTTTATATGCATTTCAGGAAAATATCAAACAATGTCAACATAAGACCCGACACGGAAAATCTCAAAAACATATCATGACAAAGTCAACAAAGGATACCATACGGATATCACAAATATGATCGGCATTAGTCCCCACACGAAAATCACAATGAAGTCAATGTAAGACCACATTCGAGTAATCAATGAATAGTGATATCAACACAAGCCCCTTCACGGAGATCACAATAATAATCTAGTTCTCAAGTAATAATGGCTCAAATAATAATGATCTCTACAACACATAATTTTCTTTCTTTTAACCCATAATGACTATCTCACCTATACCGGCACCCCCAAAATCTCTGTTGCTCCTAATTACTAATAAATATCACATAAACACTTTGTAAAATAGTTAAGCAAATCATCGACTTGTTTTAGTTATAGACAAAACATTCAAAAAAATTTCGTGCCCTTCCGAATGTCCTATAAACTAACCCAAGCAGGTCAACTATGAGTTATTTATAAGAAAATAAAGCTATTGATACCCATATTGCTATAATTTGAAATTGAGTTTAAAAAGTCAATTTCGAACTCTAGGGAAAATTTAAAATTTTATTTTAAAATCATGTTATTCATAATTTGGGGAGTTCAAATATGAAATTTTATTAAAACTCAATTTAAAACTGACCTTGAAATCATCAAATACAATTCTAAACTTTATCGTGAAATACTCAAATTTTCAAGCTCATACGCAGTTCAAAATGATGAAAATAACTGATAAATTAGTAATTTTATGCCAAAATTAGTTTATCATAATAATAGATCCCAAATATGAATTTTTATATAAATTTTTTTAAATATATGTGATAAAACTTTAATGAGGGTAAATAAAGAAAACTAGCTGAAGAAATTATGAAAAAAAATTACCAAAATGAGGATTGGATACTAATCCCTTAGTAAACTGAAAAGAATAGCGCACTAATCACTCAATTTTGAGTTCTAGAACTCCCAATATGCTCAAAATACTACGTAAATATAGTCTGAAATTTAAATATCATGTACAACAATTTTTTTTGCATAAGATTTTTCTTTGCACCAACAACCTTATTTTTCATTAAAAAGGTTGTGACTTCCTCATGTAATAGCGAAATGTGCCAAGTTTTTTTTTTTTTTTTTGTAATTCCTAATAATGAGCAACCGACTTGAGTTGAAAGTTGCAGTTAGTTACTTCAAGTTAAAAAATGCTCCTCCTCAATTTATGACAATTTATGCGTTGGTGGTTGATGTTAAATTCTTGTGATTGTTCTTGAACTTGGAGTGTTTCTTCTTTATTTTTTTTCTTTTGATTTTGCACATACACAACATTTTCAATAACTTTATCGTGTCCACAAACTCTTTCGGAAGTGTTTTAATTTGAACAAGTGGAGAATCTGCAAGTTTTTATTGTAAGGATTTTTCTTCCATCACAACATCGTATAAAACATTGGTTTTAAAATAGAATTTCATTTTCACTTACCAAACTTGATAGTTTTCATTTGCATTTAGTTACTACAGTAACTTTTACCCTAAAAAGTTGTTTAGCTTTAAAATGAATTTTAAATTTTTAATTAGATTGTTTTATTTGTTGAGATATTTTAGCATTTTAAATTTTGAGTTAGGCAGATGTTTAGTTGTAAGTTAGACTATTTAAATTCCTTCTATGCTTAATAAAATGCATAAAAAAATATTAAAAATCATTTAAATTTATTGAGAGTCATTTTATTCTTTTTTTGATGCCCCATCTTTTTTAGGATAAAAAACCTAACAAAATAGTTTGGTGGAGTGGCCTTTTGTGTCCTTGTCCATAAGTAGTACTACAAATGTCTTTTTTCGCGGTTTTTATATTCATTGGATTGCACAAAATACGTATCTGCGCTTGGCATTTATATTAATCTTAGAAGTTAAAAGTGAAAAATAACAATGGCGAATAAGTAGTAATGACGCCCTACACATTCTCTCTTTATTGTCTCTCTTCCATTTCTTGATGGGACAGTAGAAAAGAATGAAGAACATATGAATTACAATTGTTGCAAGGGGAAGGATCGAATATCAG
This sequence comes from Withania somnifera, assembly GCA_039654485.1. Taxonomy (NCBI): domain Eukaryota; kingdom Viridiplantae; phylum Streptophyta; class Magnoliopsida; order Solanales; family Solanaceae; genus Withania; species Withania somnifera. Next base: position 11,936,052 of record JBDJHY010000078.1, read on the forward strand.
CAGCGGTAAGTGACCAAATCTTGATGGAGGCAGTCACGGTAGACCCTGTGGCATTGTTGAAAACAAAGAGTCGTGCTGCTCCATGTACTGCCTTTGTTGGGTAAATTCGTGATGTTATTACTGTTCTTCCTCCTTGTGCAAAGCTCTCCACAACCGAGTGATCCACCTAAATTCAGTTTATAAAAGTTTCACTCAAATTGATCCACAAGCACAGATGCTACTGCCGACTACTTTAATTTGTACAATAATACATCTTTGTGAACCAATTAGACTATAGCATTATTTCAAGAAATTGATTAAAAATGACTAGAAGAATTGAATATAAACTTGATATAAACAAAGGCATAAATAAGGGGATCACACTTACCAATAATCTCATCCAATGTTTTTCATCACCCAACACTGGTACTGAACTACCATAAACTTGTTTAGCTACTCCAGGAGCCTCTGAGGATCTGCATCAGATCATTTCAGTCCCCATTTTAACAAGGACTTAAAAGGGTAGCCCAGTATATTGTAGTTCCCGCTATGCGTAAGGTTTACCTTAGCATTTTTAAGAGGCTGTTGTTAAAGACAAATTAGCTATGCCGGATAGAGAAAGTAGAAGCGAACCTAGTTTGGTCAGCACAAAAGTGAGTCTCTGCTCGGCCATCAGCTCCTTTAGAAATGTAGAAATAAACTGGAGTTAACTCGGACAACGTTTGATCAGCAATTACAACAACACCAAATGGTCCCAAAATGCCTCTGCTAGCAGCACCTCCACTAGTAGAGCAGCCATAGCCTACATCTGCATCAATTGTTCCCTTAAGGGTGACTTTGTCCACTTCAAATGAGGCTTCTATATCCAACTGCACCAATGCTGAATAAGTTTTAGTACTGCAGATTAAGCAACAAATTATGGAATTTTAAAGAAAGTCCCAACAAACCTGTGCGGTTGAGACAACATCGATTAGCTCTATTGAGCCTGGTTGAAGATTGACCTCCTTCACTATAGGATCACCCACTCTTAAGCTTTGAATTTCTTCAACTGGCCATTGAAGTAGATGTGTCCCTGTCTTCTTGTCAAAAAGGACTGTCCTTGGAATACTCTGTTATTAGTTTAGGAAACCTATTAGAGACATATCATAATTTTGAATTTACAACAACAAAAAATCCAATTCACTTCACCTACCAATGCATCGGTATATTCAATTGGAATTACTTTGTATATAACATCAGGACGGCCCTGTTATTAAATCCAGTTTACGTGCCTAAAGTGTACTAGCGCACTACTAAATCCTATAATTGATAGTGTCTAATGTTGATCCTTAGTGTAAACCCACTATTATAGAAAGCTAAGTTGATAATCCGTGTACATATAATGAAATTACGATTTAGTTCCAATAGAGCCAACTTATCTACTAATTTAAGATTGAGGTGTAATTAATCCGCTCTTTCATTGATTCTACAACTTTCTCTAAATAAGAAATAGAGTTCTTCCGACTGGTAGATATAATATGTCTATGGTTTTAATGGAAGTCCATACCTGTACAGATGCCCATCCCTTCTGTAGATCAGCAGATTCACTGTCAGTTTCCCCAATCCATCCCCAAAGTACTCTTCTTTGTTTCTTAGGGTCATAAAATGTCTTTGATGCATAATATTTGCCATAGTCTAGCCTCAACCCAATTCCACAATCCAATTTCAGGTTATCCGGTGTCCATTTGTTCTTTACCAGGTCATACGTCCCGATAGCATAGTGATCTTGCTTATTGTCATCTAAACTTGCTTTTAGCACATGCTTTATACCCGGCCCGTTAAATGATGTATCCAACCCGTTTGTCTCTACGGTGGACACCGGGTAAAAGTCCACACACTCCCACATACCCGTACCTGGTACCGCATGCAGAACTCCATCCAATAGCTTAAAGCTTGTGAAGTTGGAAGTTTCATAAACAAGGGCAATACCTGTCTTACCAACCTTGGACCCAATGGTTAGCAGCCACTGCCCATTTTTGGGTCCGGTCCAAGCAGTCGTTGGGTCTCTAAAGTCCTTGACACCAACGCCGGGTGGGGGAACAAGGACCGGGTTGCCGTGATACTTTACCCAGTCAAGGAGGAGAGGATCTGATAAGTTGGCAGGGACCGCAAGATTTTGGACTTGCACGTAATCATCTGTGTCACCAGTGTAAAGCATCTTGATCTGACCATCCGGTAGGATAGTAGCAGACCCAGTCCAGACACCGTTGATATCATACCATTGATTAGGAATCATGGCAAAAGGCAAGTAGAGCCAGTGAATCAAGTCCGTGGATACTGCATGGCCCCATGTGATATTTCCCCAAATAGCTGAATCTGGATTGTATTGATAAAAAAGATGGTACCATCCCTTGTGGTACAATGGACCTGTTAACCAGTATATTCACGTCAGTTTGATAGTTCAAAGTAATTATATCTGCGGACATATTTTAAGAGATTTCTATGTAATTTGATTTGTGAAATACGCTCTACGAAATCTTCATTTGTTCCGTACCAAATCTGTATGCATTTCGAATATGCCAAACGATTTTAGGAGGAATGACACAGCCACAAGTTTTTTCTTTTGGCTAGAGATGGTAATAGGGTCAGGCGGTTTTTAGGCTATGCTGGTGTGGGTGCAGATTTAAAGATATGTGTGGTAGGTTGAATAATTCTTTAAAAAAATTAATGTGGGGCGGGTTGTAGGTTTTATGCGAGTTCAAACTAAACTAAAGCTAAAAAAAAATAGTATTTTTAAAACATTACAAAAAAAAACCTGAAAAATATGTTATATACAATTTTTTTTGTATAACAAAGATTTTTTTTATTCGTGAAACTTTATATGCATCAAATTACAGGTAGTGTTATCCAATTCCTAGAGAGTAATTAAACGTGCAGTAATAGTATATATACTCACAACAAACGAGCAAAAATCAAGAAAAATAATATACACACCTACAAATATGAAATAAATTTAATAATAAAAATTTTGTGTAATTTAATAATTAATTTTAAAAGTGAAATAAATAATAGAGGGCGAAGAGCGGGTTAAAAACACATAAAAATAAAATATGGAACGAAACGAAGTGATTTAAAAATTTTGTGAGTTAAAACTCAAACCACTTGGCACCCGCACGGCCGACCCCATTGTCATCGGCTAAAATTATCTCCAATAAGTAAGCAAATTTAACTAGTGGCATGTCCTCTTCCCTAAATATAAATAGATGGACTTGTAAAATTTGATCCACCATGGGTGGAACTTGTGAAGTAAATTTTATATATTTTTCATTTCTCATAAATTCTCCTCCGGTAATTCTAAGTGAGAGCGTCCAAGAAAACCTACTCCGTGTCAAAATAAATTAAAAAGCAGAAAAAGACAAGTGGAAGATGCACCCACTAACTCTTACAATACTACAAAAGGTGTGACCCACATAACGTGATTGGTTGCCAGATTTTATATAAAACACACCAATCATGTGAAGAGATGTTGCCCATTACCACATGATCTCATCTCATGTTAATTATCCCAATTATATTGGAACCTTCCCATAACTTTCACCCTCAACCAAATGTGTTTAACTTGTAAAATTTGTTATTTCAAATTTGCTACCCATTTAGGAAACTTAACAGAATTGAATTGAATTTTTTTTTATTCAGTTTTATATTTAATTTTAAAAATGTGGTTAAAAAAAAAAATTAAATTATATTTTTAGTTAGTATTTTCTCAAGGGCAAAAAATAAAAGTGACACAGTTAACAGAAAATCAATGCGGGGGTATATATAAATCCACGCTACTATTGTTTGGACCTGACTCCTCATTTTTTTTGCTCATTTTCCCAAATGTCTGCGTAGACCATTTGTATAATTTAAGTACCAATGATGCATATTTTTTACAAATTAAGTGCTTTAATCATGGTTTAAAGGAAATATATTACATATCACAGCTTTTTTGACATCACAATTAATCATTTTCTTTATCAATAAAGAAAATTTTTTTTCAATTCACAAAAAAATAATTATTTCTTCGTAGATTAAATTTCTATCAATGTAAAAATCAACATATAAAGTAGTTGGTTTACACTATGAAAACATTATAAATCATAAGATAGAAATTTCAGAATTAGATATTAGATAAAAGGATCAAAAATTACTTTTCTGTAAAATATCAAAGAAATATAAATTGCATTTTTGGTTAGATAAACTCTTTCAGAAAAAAAAAAAAAGTAGATAATATAATCTTTTTAAAAAAGGAAAAATGGTTACTGAACTTAATCATGACAAAGTGATGTAAAACTATGGAAAAACTCATTTGGTATAAAAAAATTCTAATGCTATATAATTGAAGTAATTCTATTTAGTCTCAAAATTTTGGAAGATGGATCTTTCCTTATCAAAACTGAGGAAATTTAAATAGCAACACCAATCTCTTTTTTTAATTATGATTAATTAGTATATATTTTTTAGTTAATAAAACAATTAATTAATTTAGATCTTTATATTTGAGTAACATAGGGAGGGGAGACGAACCGAATCCCTATTGTTTAAAATCAAAGAAGACCATAATTAGCTCAAAAGTAGATGATGATACAATCATAATCATGAGAAATTTAAATAAGTTTGTTTGTGTGTTAATATTTCTTGTCATCAAACATTAACTTGTAGATTCCTATGGTAACTGTTACTACTACTATTTTATTGGTTTTTGAAACCTTTAACCAGCAGCCTAATGTTTTAATCACGGTTCTAAATATATAATTAAATATTTTTTTCTCAATTTATATGACAGTTCAAATTTCGTTTCATCGTAAAGTCGAACATAGAATTCTTAAATTTTTTAAAATAAAATCTACATACTTTATTTGGAAACTACTCAAAAGTAAAATATTATTAAAAAAAAAAAAAACTTCGTTTTAATTTCGAAATCTGAATTGAAACGGGTGAGTGAGTAGCAAAAAATATACAGGAATGATAATTAGTACTAGTAATTAAGTATGAACTGACCATTAGGATCTGCAGCATAGCATCCATTGAGAATCCAAAAGATACCCCCAATAGATGAATATCCATAAAAAGGAATGATTAAGAAAAAAACAGGTATAATTAGTATGTGGAATAATATTTATTTCAATTTAATGAAAGGGAAATTAGAGAAAAAGTCAAATTTACCGTTCATCCAATTCTTTTGAGGTTGAAAATGATAAGCCGTTCTTTGCCAGTTAAGCATAGCATTGGACCACGCATCTGAAACACTAGTAGCAGCAGCAGCAGAAACATCCTTAAAAGCCTTTTCCGACACCCCCTGAGAAACACCTCTTGACGGCGATGAGGAGTTGAAATTTTGCAAGTTCGTTGACTGGTTGTTGTTAAGGATCACAAAGGAAATCAAAAGGAGTAAAGAGAACAAAATGGGGGAGAGGAGTTTAAGGGACTTCCAGTGACCGGAATAGGGTTGACCAGGGAGAGATATGTAAGGAGTAGTGGAGATTTCCGGGTCATAACTGGAATGGTGGGTGGCCATAATGGATGATTAGATAAGAGGAATGAAGCTACTACTGCTTAGTTGGTTTGCTGCTCTTATATATACAGATGATGAGCTGAGCTGAGAAAAGAAAATGGCTTCGAGTAGGAACAAAGGATTACACTTGGAGTTGGGACTGATTTCGCTTTTATTAAATGCTTACTTGGAACTTTGGATTCATTCAGTCTCAAATTTTCCTTTTATTTGACATACTATTTAACCAAATTTTAATTTTAAAAAATTTCACTCTTTTACCTTTATTTATATCTTAATATCAATTTATCTTGAATTTGTAAAATGAAAAATAATTTATCATCAATGAAAATGAATACAGTGTAGAGAATCGAGTTGCTCCTTCCTCCGTTCCATTTCAGTTTTGACTTTTGAGTCATGTGTATTATAAAAATTCTTTCTAGAGAGTTTTTTTTTTATTTTTTTTATGAATAATTTTGAGAGGAAATAACTATATTTATACTTCAAACAGATACCAATAAAGATAAAACGTTGAAGTTATTTGTAGTGGATCATCAAATATTTGTACAATTATATCATAGATATTTTTTTATGATAAATACTTCACTTTTTATTTTATTTTATGCGGGGACATTTAATTAGGTATGAAATTTAAAAATATTTAAATTTACGGTTTAAAATAAATCATACGTATTTACCCGACATTGTTCTCCGACGATGTCCCCTGGGCAAAAGGTGGCCCTTGGGCCATATATGATCTCATTAAATATAAAATGAGAAATTATATCATACATATTTTTTTTTTCCTCTGTTATGAATTTTTATGTCCTTTTATTGGTATATTAAAAATATTAAATAATTTCTCAAAATAAATTAACAAGCTGCGTTGTTTAAAGTTGTTGGAATCGAAAATTCAATTTTAATTGCATCTTCCCATACTAGCAAATATTCGTCATATTAGGGGGATGTGGGCTTCTTTTATCATACTGTCTGCAAATTTATTTGTGTTAGTTTGAATAAGATTAAAATCAGTTTCTTATTTTATTTGTTTAACTTTCTTAAGTGTTTGACAAGTAAAAACAAAAATACTTTAAAAATATAAAACTAATTAGGACAATTTGCTTTTTAGCTTAAAACACTAAAATATATTAAAAAATGTTTTTTTAATCCTTCATATTGTCTACTCCAAATATGTCGTGTGTATAATATCCATCTTTGTCAGCTTTCGACGAATATTTCAATAATATTTCTCAGAGAGTGACATTGTCATTACAAAAATAATAAATAAATTAACAAAAATAAACTTTTTACTGGTATTATCGTTATAACTTTTGTCAAATTGTATTAAAGTAAAAATATCACTAATAGATATTTTAAAAATATTTTTTCAGTAACAATTAAACTATTGCGGTTATTTTTTTTTTTTTTTTAATGTAGTGTGTATGCCTTTTCACTTCAATGTTTTTCTTTTTGTATTTCATAGTGTAACTAACCAAACTATTTTCTATGAATATTGTAGCTCAAAATAATTATCCATGAAGAAAAAATAACCCTTACGTTTCATATATTCAAATTAAGTACTCCGTTATTGTGCAGTGTGTGACTCTAATTTAATTTAGTATGTTTATATGACTTAGAAGATTAAGAAATTGACTAATCTATGCTAACCTTTTACCTTTCATGAACAATTTTGTTCTAACTGGAGTAATTCAACATAACTCAAAAATCAACTCTTCTATTTAATTAGTTTCCCTTGCTTTTTTTTTTTTTAATAAAAATAAAAATTAATATTTCCATTATTTGTTTTATAGATCTACGTGTTGACACCTCATATAGTATTATCCTAATCGGAACAGATGTCTCAACAAATGTAAATCCAAACACAAGTAGTCAATTCTCAATAAGTTCAAAATCAGCTTTCGCAAGAGATTAAATAAAGGGATACTCCATAAATTGCATCATTTTGAATTTTTTAAACAATAAATAAAAAAAATCCTCTTTCTTCTTTTCAGTTTTCTAAAAAAAAAAAAAAAAGTGAAAATCTTTAAATTCAGTAATTAATCATAATGAAGGAAAAAACAATTAATCACATCTATTTAACAAGGTAGACTTTTGAGAAATTTGTCTTACCGTGCAAATTAATTAGGCAAATTCATACCATCTTACTATTTAAGAATGGGTAATTTTTTATTAATATGTTTGTATGGATAATCATAATCTGTAAGAATATAATGATCCAATTCTAATTTTACGTAAGATAAAAAACATATGTATCTTATACTATCTATGATGTATAAATGGACAAATAAAATAAAACAAAACAAATGACGTGGCATCACCTATATATCAAACTGATAATGATACTAATATTTTATCAAACCTAACTACGTGGCATGGCCTATATCACTCAATTGTGTTTCTGAATTCTCATCATAAGGAAGGAGATCCTTTATTTCATTTTCTCATGCATCCCCTTTCTCCCGCTCTTTTAAAGCTTTCAATAAAGTCTTCAACAAGTAGACCTAGCAGCCGAACTGGACCGGTCCAGTCCAGATGAAGTGGTTTGGACTCGGCCAGGTTTCAGCCCGGTTTAATTCAAAATATTTGATTCGGACCAACACAATTTATGTGAACGGTACCCAGTTCAATCCGTTGTAAATAGTAATTTTGTTTTAAAAGAACATAAAATTAAATGTGTTTAATTAATATAAAAATATATTTATATAGTTTAAATTTAAAATTAGTATGAATATATAAGAGTTATTAATAACATTTATATATAAAAATAAAAACTAACAAGTAATGATATATATTAAATATACTAAGTTACTAACAATATGTATAAAATATGCAACTATTGAAATCGGAGTATGCATGATGTCCTGGGCAAGTGCTGATAAAACTAAAAAAATTTCTTGCTTAGGGGGTTGAATTGTATGTTAATTTCCTCGGGGGTCTGTAACAAATAAAGATTTAGTTCATTACCGACTCCTTTCCGTTAGGTAGCCGGTGTTCTACTAAAAACTCTTGTGTTAGTAAAATCAGGCATAACATGCACCATCCTTTTGAAAGATGATGACTCTGTAAAATTAGAAGGTTCATTAGACTAGTTAGTAGGTGTAACATTATCAACTTTAGTTGAGTATTGTTTATATAAAAATTGCAAATGTTCATTCGCGTTATTCGTAACTTCAAATAAATGTGGTTCTTCGTCATGATCAATTTCTAAATTTGTATAAATTATTATACAAAATTTACTTATTGTTACTTGTTTTATAGAAGGATTTAACACAATATCAATTAAGTAGATAGGGGGAATTGAAAAAAAATATTTTTAAAAATTTTCAAACACTGCACCAATAGCATCTTCGAAATCGTCTCTATTCTTATATTCAAAAAGTAATAGAGATATTTTAGCAATATAAGGCAGCAATAGATCAAATAGTGCGATAATATTGAGATGAAAATACGTTGGTAGCATTGTAAAAGGTTTCTAAAAATACCTCTACTTCCCTAATTAGGTTCCAATCCAATGTCTGTAACATATGGTCAGGCGATTGGCAAAATTGGTTAAAGGTAGCACTAATGGGCTTCCTATATTTGTAGCAAGTTCTTAAAAATAAATATGTTGAATTCCACATAATTTTTATTTTTTCAGGCATTAATCTAGATTACAACTTAAAATGTGCATATTTTATTTTAAATTCTTTAAGCCTAATCCTTCCATTGTTACCTTGAATAAACCTAATACAAGTCTTAATTTTTCAAGAATAGGTTAAAAAAGGAAAGACCGTCCTAAACAATTAAATTATTAATATGACACGCGCACCT
>JBDJHY010000078.1:12021081-12031469 GCA_039654485.1 Withania somnifera
AAGAGAACCCACTCAGTTTTCTGTCCAAGCAGAGAAACAACCAAAAAAAAAAAAAAAAAAAAAGCATCCAGTTTTCCTACTCTAGCTTGCAATGAATGACACAACGGACAAGCTGGTAATTTTCTTGGCAAAGAGAGATGGAATCGACAAGCTGGTTAAGACTTTCCAGTACGTCTCCAAACTCGTAAATTGGCACGTAGAGAAAACACATCCTGATATTGCTACTCGTGCACAGCAATGGGAAGTCTCCTCTGGTCTAAGCCGAAAAGCCTTCCGGAGCGGTCGATTCCTTACGGGATTCAACGCTCTCCGGAGGAGCCCGGGTATGTCCTCGGGTTTGAGACTTCTGGCAGTTCTCGCCAACTCAGGGGAAATGATCTATTTCTTCTTCGACCATTTCCTTTGGCTGGCAAGAATTGGAGTAATCGACCCCAAATATGCGAAAAGAATGAGCTTTATTTCTGCATTTGGTGAGTCTGTTGGTTACGTGTTTTTCATTATCTCAGATTTTATTCTCATCACAAGGGGAGTAAACGCAGAGAGGAAGCTATTGACGGAAGAGGAGTCGTCTAAGGAAACAAAAGGGAAAATCAAGAAAATTAGAATGGATAGAATTATGAGATTGATGGCTGTGGCTGCTAATATTGCTGACCTTATAATTGCCTTAGCTGAAATTGAACCAAATCCATTCTGCAACCATACTGTTACTTTAGGAATTAGTGGCTTAGTTTCTGCATGGGCTGGTTGGTACCGAAACTGGCCCTCCTGAACATAAGTAAGATTAATGGCAATTTCAAACAGTATGAATGTAACAATCTTCAGTTATTATACGATGAAACGTTGCAATTTACTACTGTATACTAAGAGTTGATGACGATTTCTTTTTCTCTTTCTGTTCTAACTTTGATTTTGTTGCATGACCTTATTTTCATTGCTAAAGATCGTTTACATAATCAGGTAGTTTAAACAATCAGTTAAGAGAAGTCTATATTACGCACCATGAGTAAGTAACTTGAAAATTTAAGTAAATAAATTGTTAACATAATTATAATGTAATAGATCTTTTAAATTGCTGGTTATATAGGTTAAATTCTTTTTTAGTTACTCAACGAAAGACGATACATTCAGATTTGAGAAGAATTGCTTATAAAGAACTGCACTTCTAGACTGCCTCCTGATTGCTTTCTTCTCCTTTTGCTTGTTCTTTTTATAATTCTTGCTATTTTTCTATCGATAAAGGGAGAAAAAAAGGAAGTGTAATAAAAAAGTAAACTCACCGAAAAGTCACGAGTATGAAAACTGTTTTAACTATCTACATAAGTGTAATTTACAACAAAGGGATGTCAATTGAAACTTGACCCCACTTGAATACATGTAGCTCAGCGCCACTGCTGATCATATGTGTTTGTAGAGCCCAGATCCTTATGACTCTTCTATTGATCTTTTAATTTTTTTCTGGCAAAAAACAACAATAACTGAAACTTAAAGACGAAAATTAAACTAAAAACTCTATTTTAAATCTTTTATATTACCTAATTCAAAGGTGAAATTATTACTTTGTCCATTTTATATGATAAATTAGTTTCTATTTATGTCAGGATACATCACCAATCCAATTTGTTGCTTTTTAATCTGGGTCAATTATCAGATATATAGTCTTATTTATGTTCAGTGTGAAAATCACTATCTTTTAAAAAAAGAAGTTAGTTCATGTATATTTTTTTAGGGATTACAAGCAATTTTTTATCAGAATGCAACAAAGCTTGTAAACACATATACAAATTGAATATGTTACTTTTAGATTCTCTTCGAATTTATAAAATCTGACGAGGAGACTTTTCAAGAATAGTCACTCCTTTTGTGAACAGACGCAATAGTTTTTTCATTTAAAATTTAAATCTAATTCAAATTTTAAATAAATACAACTGTTCAAAAATAAATTATAAAAATAAAATATGTATTTAACTTCTTACCCTAAATGAGCCAAGCCACAATCTAATTCCAAATCATTTATATATATACACATACAAGTGCACTTAAATTATTAGAGCTAATAGGCTTGGCCTTATAAGGTCTTAAAGGCGGCCTTGGCGGCCTTTAGCCACCAATGTGGGACAACCCACATATTACAACTACTTAACAATCCCCACTAATTGTAATATGTCTCGTAATATTACGCATATAGGAAAGTATCTTGTTCAGATTTGAACTTTTCATTAGTGTAAGTACCTTAAAAGTTTGACGAAGATATTGGTATCTAAGATTTGAGCCACTACTTCTTTTGTCAAACCAAAAGTACCACACACATAATATTATTAAGTACCAAAACAATTCAATATTATGTTTTAGCACGTTTATGGCCATTTGCTAATCCAAATTGATAAATATTTACAAGATCAATTCCTTAAATCTTGTTTGGAGCGGCACCACTTCAATATTCGTATAGGTGAAAACAAACCTTATGTCCCGATTATTGCAGGCATTTGCTAATTTAATTAACAATTAACTCACATGTACTTAGAAGTTTGTCATTATGCCCCTATTTTTACAGGCATTTAATAGTTTTTAAACTCCTCAAATAACAATAAAATATATACTGAAATCAAGGATTTAAATGAGGAGATTCATGCTTAAACAACACAAGAACTTGTTATTACCGTTTAAACGTATGTTTTTAGAGTGTATACTAACTCAAAGTTGAACTTTCATCACTTGTGCTTAATTTAAGAGTTTTAGCATCATTCCTTTGCTAGCTTGTTGTACAACATTTCTATTTAATATTTTTGTAAGTAGATCAGCCAAATTCTTATTTGATCTCACATACAATATAGTTATAATGTCATTTGTAACAAACTTTCTTATATAAGCATACCTTAATCTTACATGTCTTGATTTCTCATACACATTTTATTATGAGTTGTGCACATGGTAGTCTCTGTAACACCCTAAAACTTGAGCTAAAATTTAAATCGTTTATGTTCATGCTTATGTTTGAGTCCTATTAATTTCCATTTAATTTTAGGTGATAAAATCCCAAATAGAGTGTAGGATGAGTTTTTGAGGTGATTCAAAGTCATAAGAAGCTCCTAAATAAAGTTGAGTTCAAGGCCTTTCCCACTGGCTTAGTTTTGATGTTAGCATGGGTCAATTTTAAGTGACCATATTTCCTAATCAATAAAGAGTTAGGTAAACCATAACTTGTCTGCAGATTTATTTTAGTTTCCAATGCAAAAAACCATGTGTTATTTTAAGTTCAAGGTAAAAGATTATTGGCATTTTACTAAAGTATGTGATGCAATAAAATATCAGTGAAAAACCACGACTCGTTGTCTGAAGCAGCATGAGTAGTGATCCTTACTCATACTTCATGACCAAAGGTTGTTCAATTTCTTTGAAGGTTCCACAAAATCAAAACCACAACCTGTACTATTGTTTATCACAAATTTTACTTCTTAATCATGCGATTAAGGGTGTAAAACACAAAATCTTTGTCCCTTTAGTACGAAACCACCCCACACTCGTTATGGAAGCACTACTTGTATGCAGTGCATGTAAATGTCTTCAGTGATCATAAGAGTTTGCATCATGTGTTTGAGTAGATGGATCTGACTTATTGTCAGAAAAGGTGGCTTAAGTTTTTGAAGGATTATGACATGATAGTTTTGAATCATCCGAGAAAGGCTAATGTAGTGGATGATGCCCTTAGTAGGTTGTCTTTGACGAGTTTATGACATGTTGATAAGAATACGAAAGAGTTAGATAGAAAAGTGAATAGGCTTGCACACCTTTGGGTTAGATTGTTTAACGTAGAAGATGGTGGTATGCTTGTTCAAAATGCTTTTGAGTTATCTTTCCTAGTGGAGGTGAAAGAGAAGAAAGATAGTGATCCAATTCTTGCATATCTTAAAGATGCATTCCATAAGCATAAGGTGTAGTTTTCTCAAATAGGGGAGATGTTGTCCTTCATTAACAAAATCTGTATGCTAGATGTTGATGGGTTTAGATGGAGGATTATGACAGAGGATCATAGTTCCCAATGTTCAATTCATCCTGGAGCTACAAAGATGTATAGAGATATGAGCTAGGTGTATTAGTGGAAAGGTATTGAGAGGGACATAAGCAAGTTTGTGGCTAAGTTTCCTAATTGTAAGCAAGTGAAGGTAGAACACCAAAGACCAACTAGTGAGATACAACAGTTTGATATTCTAACATGAAAGTAAAAAGTGATTAATAGTGACTTTATCACCGATTTGTCAATATCCTAGAGATATGATTCCATACAGGTTATAGTAGATCGAATGAGTGAGTCTGATCATTTCTTACCTATTCACACTATCTATTTAGCGGAGTAGTATATCAAAGTTTATTTACAGCATATTATCTGTATGTATAGTGTTCCTTTAACCATCATTTCAAATAAAGGTCTACAACTTACATCTTAGTTTTAGAGATCTTTCCATAGGGGTCTTGGTTCCCAAGTTCATATGAGCATAACTTTTCATTGGCAGATAGATGGCCAGGTTGAGAGAACTATTCAAACTTCGAAGGATATGTTGAGGGCATGTACAATCGATTTTAAGGATAAGTGGGTTGAGGAACTTCCTTTGATTAAGTTTTCATACAATAACATATGTTATTCAAATATTCAGATAGTCCCATTTGAGGAATTCTATAGGAGGCATTATAGTTCTCAAATTGGTTGGTTTGAGGTTTTCGAGGTAGCTATTATATGTCTAGAGTTGGTTCTTGATTCAATGAAGAAGGTTCAGAATATTCAAGGGAGATGAGCATCTAAGTTCTTAATTCTATCAGTTACGTCTTCCATCTGAGTTAGTAGCAGTTTACCCTATGCTTTATGTCTTTTTATTGAAGAATTATGAGTGACCCATCCTTGATAGTGCCAGTCTAGAATATGAGCATTCGCGATAGGTTGACCGATGAGGATGTCCCAGTTTAAATTCTTAATAGATAGGTTCGACGATTGAGGAACAAAGAGATAGTGTTAGTTAAGGTTTTCTAGAGAAACCAAGAAGTTGAGGGAGATTCTTCGAGGAAGAGGCCAATATGATAAGAAAATATCTGCATTTGTGTCCTTCTAGTTCCATTCATTCTTGAGGTAATAACCTGTCTGTTCATCTTGTGTCCATTCTAGTTCATGAGCATGTAGCATGTAGAACTGCATGAGTCCCTTAAGTGTTTGATGCCTCAGTTGAGTATAATATTGATGTTGAGTTGAGGTAGTAGTACATGAGTCCCTAATTATGCATTTATGTGCTACTTTGATGATGAGTTCGGTTATGGTATAGTTTCATGTTTAATAGTTGAGTTAAGGTCTAATTGAAGTTTATGTGTTGAGTTGTTTTCAATCTTCCTATCATCTTCTAATCTATGTTTCTAGGCCAAATATTTCATTCAAGGATGAATATCTTAAGGGGAGATAATGTAACACCCTGAAATTTGACCTAGAATTTGAACTGCTCTATGCTTATGTCCGAGTCCCAAGAATTTCCACTTGATTTTAGATGGTAAAACCCTAAATAAAGTGTGGAATGAGTGTTTGAGGTGATTCAATGTAATGACCTATGTGGTCATTTACTTGCATTTCTGCATTTTTCATGTTTAAAGCCTTATGTAAGCTTCCTTGGGACTGTTAGTTTGGTTCCCTGGAAGTTTTATTGCTTATTATCTGAATTTTCCTATTTTAAAGGTTTAACCTTCAAATAGTGGGACTTGAGAGTGAATTCTTAGCAAGCTAGCTTAGAATCATATTTTGGCAGTTCTGTTAGCTCTGTAATGCCGATTTTGATCTATTTGTACCATTAGTTCAAATCCCAAGGCTTTCTTTTTTATTTTGAGCTATTTTATGGAAATTCAGCTCAAAAGGAGTTCATTTTGGAGCCCGTGATGGCTTCTGGTGATTGGAGTGCCAAGTTGGAATCTTGATCCTTCCATCAGCTATGGAATGTTTAATTTGTCTAATTGAGTCATTAGTGAGCTTTAGGAGGCGTCTGACCTTATTTTGAGGGTATGTGTGGAATGTTAGAAAGTTATGCCATTTCTTTCAGATTGGTTTAGGGTTTTTTTTATCAAACTACCTTTGTTGATCATTTCATCTATTTTATTAAGTCCAAAATATATGTTTCATGCAATTTTCATATTTGGTTTGTCGAAATTTGACCCTATTTCAATATAGAGTCCTTTTTAGAAGTTTTTAGAACTGTGTCCAAACTATATAGGTTGGCTGAGAAATTTACCATGTGACCAATTAGTCGGACACTTTAGCTAATAAAACGGCCACAACTGGGATTATAACAAGAGTGAGATGTGAAGATAAATCTAGAAAATGACATATGTATATGGGAGCTCACTCTCGTTCTAGGTGAGTTCTATCTTCCTCCTCTTTTTAAACTTATGCATGAGCTCCCGTGGTGATTTTGTGGCTCTTGACTAGATTTTAGTAAATATTTGTTTGTAGCTAGGAAGTGTTGAGTTGGAGTTATGCATGTGCAGGACATAGGCTAGCTGTAGATACTGTTGTGCTGTTACATTCATTCTACTAGAGGATGAGCCGCAAGCTCCGTTCTAAGAATGCATTTGGAGTTGGGGACAGTATGAACCGTTGACTATCGAGTTGTGGAGGCTGGTTACTTGATATAATAATAATAATAATGAATAATGGCATAAAATATAATAACATGGAACTTTCTAATAATAGTATAAGTTAATGGATCTTTTAACCGTTTTAGACTCGGTGGTGTATTGAGCACTAGTACTGCCCTTTTCTACTTGTTTTAGACCAGGCTTCATACCCTGGCACCGGATACTATCTTTGACTTCTTATGCTGGAATTTGAGTGTGATTTCTCTCGGTAGTGAGTACAGCCGCTAACATTTGAGCCCGTCCTTGTACGACAATGAGTACAAATTTTCTATACTTATCATGCCCGTTGATTTGGAGACCATGATGATACTGTTGACTTGAGGACCTTGGTAATACTATTATATTAAGGTGTGGGACGTCTTGAGTTGCCGATATTACATCTTTATGAGACTATTGCTCAGATGCATCGTTTGCTCGATTATGAGACTCTCTAAGACTCTCTGGTTTGGGATGTGAGATTACTGTGGCATTAGAGACTATGCGTGGTGGGCGTACTTCCATGGACCTTTCCTCTGGGCTACGGTGATCAGAGGAGGGGTATAGGTCGGAGCAGGAATATACGGGGAAAATCAGGGTTTGGCCTTTCCATAAGTCCTGCCTGCTAGGCCTACAGGTACCAGAGGAGGAGCGCACATAGGATCTGTGACTTCATTATGTGTATTTGCTTTTCTGAACTTGTTTGCTTTAGTATGCCCCTGGTCATATGGGAGGCCTACGGGCGAACGTGCTTTCTGTGTACGCTGGCATTCTTATGGGGGATTTGGCAGTGTTAATTTTACTTACTGTGTTTTTGTTTTTACTTTTTATGCTAGTTATAATCCTTACCTTGGGCCTTCTTACTCTGTGGGTTATTTGTGCGTTGTGTTATTTGCCTTATCATCTCCTTCTTATATCTTGAGTTTACCGGTATACCATCCATGTTCCCTTATTTTCTATTTTATTCATTCTCTTACTATTTACCGTTATTATTTTTGTTTTGTTGCAAGGACCTCGAGTACGTTCTTTCTTCCCCCTGAGATCCTGTTCTGTTTTTTAGCTAGCGATGCCATGCTCTACTTTTTGCTTCTTATCTGAGTAGCTAGCTTCCGTGATATCTTATTTGCTTTTGTGACCTTAATTTCTTGTATTCCTGCTATTTACTGCTTTTATGTTTGTTATACGCCTAGTGGGCCCTTGAAGCCTACTGTGTACTGGTTGCTTCAGCTACTTGTACTCATAGTGCACTTGTGTTTCCCTGGTGCATATCTGAGTACTAGCACTCGACGTTGATTCACGGATTGATGTTCGTGCCTTCTTGCTGTTGACTTCAGAGATACAGGGTGAACTTGACGTCCAATTGTTCCTGCTCTATTCAGCTTGTATTTTGACTCTTTTGTATATTCAGAGGCAGGCTTGTATTTTAGACTTTTACCTATATTCTGCTCTTAGTGGCTTTATATTTATTTACAATGATACCGGGTCTTGGGGTTTGTTGACTTTGTAGTAATATTCTGCTATTTTGGTTATATCTTCTGTCTCTTCACCTGCTTTACTTATATTTGTGTGTGCTGCTGTTGGTATAGTACCCGTCCACTTCGAATTCGGGCTATAGGGTTGGTTTTTCTACTGGTGGGATAGTAGGTGCCATCATGATCCGAGGAATCGAGTTGTGACAATTTACTTGTAAGTTTTCTTATAAGCCGGCTTGCACACACCTCAACTGACCCATCGGACAGGCTGCTGCAACCCACAGGCACAAATATAGGATAAACCTCACCCCAACTGCGAACTTTGCTTGTAGTTTGATCCAACTTTATCTAATATGACCAGTTCTGCAGTTCGGAGAAACGGAAAGGGAACGACCTTCAACATTAGGCAGGGATTTCTTTGCAGATGTTTTCAAACTATTTTCAGGCTCCATAAGTTTTGGAATTACCTGTAATAACTCAATTTTTTGAGCTACGTTTCTTGTTTAATTGTAGCATTTTGACAAATTCGATAGTAAGACCTAAAAACAAACATTTGTATTGGTATTCCTGGTGTCCAATGTTGTTTGTGTCATTTTCCCAACATATCAAATTGTGGGCTTAGTAGGATTAAACCAACTAACAACTTTGATAGGATTTTTGATAAGTTTCTTTAGTACATTATGTTTCCAGCAATCAAAATGCATCAGTATAATCCTTACACTGAGAACTCTATTCAAGTCTATCTAATCCATAATCCTTAAGTTGGGGATTCCATTCGATCCTATCTAATACTGCTTGTCACTTCAATGCATATGCACCTATACAAGGAATAAGTAAAGGGACTTTGTGTTATATGTTTGCACAGTCAGATTGTGATAGATCGTAGCCAATTAAACATGTAGGTTCCAGCTAAACTGAAGCCCACAGTACATTGGTCAAGCAAGACCATTTTTTTACTTCTGCGCAATGTCTGATTTTTCCATTCAAGCTACGATGTTATAACACGTTTCTAACTTGTTAATCTAATAATAACTTTGAGTTTGATGTCTCAATTTTCTTATAAACGGAAAATAAAAGAACATAACTTTGAGAAAGACATCTGGTTGTTATTAAGGGAGCTCAATAAATTTACCTATAATGTTACACATGATAATAACTCACGGGGCAGGGAGGAGGGGGGGGGGGGAAGAGGGGATGTAATTTAATTCTGAAGAAAAGCCAATCGTGATTTTAGGGGTTAGGTGCAATATAAAGTGGTAAGCAATGATCATAGGTTTTGCCTTTGAATATGTTGATGCAGTCCGTAAGTATGGTTGACCTTGTTGGTAATTGGTAGAGAAGGAAATTTAGTTAATGGTGAGAAAAGGCATCGTGCAATCTTTCTTCAGGGTTATTTTCCTATCTTTAGCATCTTCTTGTGCCATTGCAATTTGTTATTTGAGCCCTTTTCCTAGCATTAAGAAATAAGAATAATTGGGGCAGAGGTGTAAAATTCATAAATATTACTATATCATATAGACCGTTTGGTCTATCTTGGTTTTTGAGCTTCTGTGGTTAGCATCGTAATTCATCTTAGTTTGTTTAACTATCCAAACTGATGCAGTAGCTAATGCACATAGAAAGATGGTGCAAGAAGTAGTGCAGTAGAATTCAAATTTAAGTCTAAAAGTTGCTTCAAATCTCTTGCATCTTGGTTAATATCTTCTGGTTTATTGTTAGTGAGTCTTGGTCGTTTTCTGTTCTGGTTTATGTTATGGTTTCCAGTTTCCATGTTGTAGTTCTCTAGTTCTGCATAATATTCCAAGAAAGCTTTGGCACTATGTGCTGGAAACTTCCAGCTGGATGGTTAACTTATGCTGGAAGCTCCTGTGATAGTTTCAGGTGGCAGAAGTATGGGTGCTCATGGAACCGGTACCGTTCCGGTCCGGTACTGCTAGCTAATCACATAACAGGACCACCGGTAATGGAACTGATTGTACCCGGCATCCTTCCAACAACATATGTGAAAATATATTAATTAAAAAGGAATCGAAGAAGATAAGGATAGAATGTGGTCGTTATATTGGTAACCTCAAGTGAAAGGATAATGGAATTAACAGAAGTAACAAGCACTATTTCCCACATAACAAGAAACCACAAAAGACTAGTAATAACAGATAAGCATTAAAATAAGAATAAAGGAAAACTAATAAACGTTCGGTGCGATACAAACAATCACGCTCACCCGGAGGCATTACCATTATTAGCCAGGGGTACACTAAAGAAAAAAAGTCCGGGAAA
>JBDJHY010000078.1:12077835-12090682 GCA_039654485.1 Withania somnifera
TGGCCAACGTTATTTGGTTAATATATAGTTGCGTATTTTTATATATCAACTATATTTTTAGCCGGCGATTCTCAACACAAATTGTCTCTTCTACTCCATTCATAGGACAATATTGTTCTTGTTCTTGTTAAAAAGGTGGTCTAATTACTCTAAGCCCTTCTTGAACACTAATAATGTGACCTCTCATGTCATCTTGTCCTTGTAGCTTCCTTGCCGTTTTCCTGTGGATTCAGAATTTAAACTTGATGACAATGACGGAGCCGAAAAAATTATACAAGGAGATTCAAAAAGTAGTACTCATAGTGTTGCACTTGAGACTTGAACCTATGACCTAATGCAATTTTGAACAGCCTCCGCAAATTAGTAGAATTTTCCCTCACGTCAAGAAGATTCAACCGTTTAAATATAATGCATAAAATCGATTTTTGCCAATGTAATTTCTTGACGGAAGGGATTTTAACTTCAGCTGGCATTTATACCTCCAACTTTGAGTATACACAAGTAGGTAGTTAAACTATCATAAAGTTGAACGAGTAGACACATGTGTCCTACGTACCAAATCATATTGATTTGATATGCATGACGCATGTATCTCACGTAGGACGTGTGTGTCTACTTGTTCAAAATTTTTGATACTTCCTTGCAGGCAACAACACTGGGAGGAAGACGATCAGGATCTCACGTATGGCAGTTGTTGGAACAAAGTCCGAATCCAAGAGGTATCTACCTAGAAAACAAATCCGCCCCCGAATTGGCTAAATCTAGTATAGTGGGTCTTGTTCCGATGAGGGAAAAAATCTTTTGTTAAGGCATCTCGGCGAAAGAGGACTGAGAACCTGTGTAAACACCTCAACGAACTCATGTGGACACTCCTCAGCCCGAGGACAATCTCTCAAATACACATGTAGCTGGTGTATTCGGCGGCTCCCTATTCAGTGCTACTGGAAGTGACATAAAAAAGACAGCTGAATCAAAAACCCCCTTCCTTTTAATTCCTAATCCATTTGAGGACAATCACTGTTTTGTCATAAAAAATGCTTTCAAAGATTGAAACTCTTCTTCTACTTATCCTTTATAAATATCTGCTTTTATTTCTCTGTCTATTGTGTAAATCAGTAAATGATCTTATATGTGCAGATTGTGGTTGGTGGAAGGAACAAATATTTGATCAATGGGCACCTTGCACAGCCAAGTCGGGTTCAGAATCTTTTTCACTCTGTGCAGCTAAATGTAAACAATCCACACTTTCTTATTATGCAAGGGCGCATTACAAAAGTCTTGAACATGAAACCTCCTGAAATCTTGTCTATGCTTGAAGAAGCTGCTGGTACAAGAATGTATGAGACAAAGAAGGAAGCTGCCCTGAAAACTCTTGAAAAGAAACAAAGTAAAGTTGATGAGATTGACAAACTCTTAGATCAGGAAATTCTTCCTGCTTTGGAGAAGTTGAGGAAAGAGAGGATGCAGTATATGCAATGGGCAAATGGAAATGCAGAATTGGACAGACTTAAACGGTTTTGCATTGCCTATGAGTATGTTCAAGCTGAAAAAGTTATGGCTGATGCTGTACAGGGTTTAGAAGGTATGAAGTCTAAGATCACTGAAATTGATAGCAATGTGGGAAATATGCACAAAGAGATACAGGAAATGGAAAATAGAGCATCAGAATTGCAAGCTGAGAAAGATGCAAACATGGGTGGGGAGATAAAGGTTTTGACAGAAAAGGTTGATGCTCTTTCATGTGATATGGTGAAGGAAACATCTGTCTTAAAAAATCAAGAGGACATTCTAAAGACAGAGAAAAAAAATTATGAAAAGGTCAGAACTTCATACTTTCCAGCCCTGCTTATTTATACTTTTCCTTTTTCCCTCCCAGAGATTTTACTGTATGTTTTTGGTACTTGTTAGTTCTCAAGCTCCATTGTTGTTCTGTCCCTTGCATTTAAAAATGATGCATTGATGTTGCAGACTAAGAAAAATCTCGATGAATTGAAGCAATCAGCAGAAGAAAAGGCTGCTGATGTAAGAAAGGCTGAAGATGGAGCATCAGATCTCAAGAAAAGAGCTGAGGAGCTTTCTATGAGCCTTGAAGCACATGAAAAGGAGTACCAGGTCAGCACACAAGAGTGTGGCGCAATGCCTATCAAATCCTATCATATCTCCATCACCTGATCCCAATTTTCTTGTAGGGTGTGTTGGCTGGTAAGAGTAGTGGGAATGAGGAGAAATGCCTTGAAGAACAACTAGCCGATGCCAAGGTAGAAGTTGGAAATGCTGAAACAGAACTGAAACAGTTGCAAACAAAAATAAACCATTGTGAGAAAGAGTTAAAAGGGAAGAAAACTCAGTTATTATCAAAACGTGAAGAAGCTGCTGCAGTGGAAAATGAGCTTAACAATGGGAAGAAACAAGTGGAAAAACTTCAGAAAGCTTTGGAATCTCTTTCATACAAGGAGGAGCAGATGGATTTATTACAAAATGTATGTCTTTCTCGATGATGCCCCCTAAAATCCAATCTACTCATACGAAATTCATTTTTTAATTTTGTTTATGTTTTTCTTGTTGTTGATTGCTGCTGTCTCTTAAATCAGGATCGTGCCATTGAAGTAGAGGCTATACAAAAGTTAAAAGATGAAATACGTGTTCTTTCCTCTCGTCTGGCCAATATTGACTTCACATATAGTGACCCAGTGAAAAAATTTAATAGATCAAGGGTGAAAGGCGTAGTTGCGAAACTCATTAAAGTGAAGGATAGTTCTGCAATGACTGCGCTAGAGGTTTGTGGATTACATGTATTATGATATTTTTCTTCAGTTCTCTCATCTCTGATAGTCTAATCCTGTAAGGCTTTACTATCACTGATTAGTATGTTGGTTGTGGCATCATATTATTGAATCTTCTGCAGGTAGCTGCTGGAGGAAAGTTGTTTAATATTGTGGTAGACACAGAAGATACTGGGAAGCTTCTTCTACAAAAAGGCAGTCTTAGGAAGAGAGTGACTATTATACCCTTAAACAAAATTCAAACTCATCCTGTTCCACCAAGACATCAAAATGCTGCTGTTAAACTTGTAAATCACTGCAATTTTCATGATTTGTGATGGTCATCGGTTGGTGCTTTATTTGAACACAAGGGTTTGTTTTACAGGTTGGAAAGGGCAATGCTGAAGTGGCAATTTCTCTAGTTGGATATGATGAAGAACTCAAAGTATGACCCTTCACTTCCAGTAACTCCTTTTTTCTGATGTTTGTAAACTTATAACACAAAATTCTGAGTAAGATACCAAGTGTCTGATCCCTCAGTATCATTTTGGCTTCTCTGGTTGCTGACTTGGAAAATTCTAAATTCACATGTTTTATGCCTAATTTTCGGTGCTGGGTCAATTACAGAGTGCGATGGAGTACGTATTTGGTTCAACGTTTGTTTGCAAAAATATTGATGCGGCACGAGAGGTTAGCTGTCATATGTAATATTTGCAATATTAATAATTTATATTCTAGCATGTTTCAGTGTCCTTGTATTTCAATCTGGTTAACAAGACTGCAGAGAGTTATGTTCTTCAACTAAAGAAAAATTACTAAAGCTTCGTGTCTGTTTGAAGTTGAGAGCATTAACGACATTAGACATGTCTTGATTTATTGAGCTATAGAGAAAACTTCGTAATATTCTTCAGAATATCATAGGAACTCAATATTTAGGGTGTCGAGTTTACCTGCCTTGTTAGCAGTACAGAATTACTGCTTGCCGTTAATGTTGTAAAGGCCTGCTTGAGGTGCACATTAGTCCTGAAGCTTGGTGCTACACAAGTTCGACACATCTTCTTGTTAAGTCAGTGTTTTAATGCAGACTCAATGCACACTTCAATGCCCATTGACTCTTTCAGCAGTCATAAAAAAACCTAATTCTATTGAGTTATTCCATCTCCTTGACTTTGTTCACATTCAGCTGGCAGAAGAATGTGTCAGCTTGTCACTACTCTAAATCAGAAACTTAAAACTATATTATTACATCTGATATTAGAAACTTAATACTCCATTTCAATCCCTTTGTCTTAGTTTGACTGAGCACGGAATTTAAGAAAGTACAGATGACTTTTGAATCTTGTGACCTTAAACTAAACATATGTTTAATGTATCAAAATACCCTATAATCTTGTGGTCTTAATTCTTAAACATGTTATGTAGGATGTTGAAATACAGTGTTGCCAAATTAGGAAAGAGACAACTCAAATTGGGTGAAAATAAATCTTTTATTATTAATTGGTTGTACAATAGATATAGAATGTCAAATATTTGGGAAGATATTTACAATCCAACAGAATATGCTTACAGTCCCATAGAATATGCTACTATAATCCACAATATATTTTTATTTGATTTACAATTAAAAATAAATGTACTCATAAAATCAAGACTATCTAATTTTCCTAACTCATGCTAACACTCCTCTATCAAGATGGGGCATAGATATCCTACATGCCCTTCTTGACAAGTGAGTTGTTAAACGTTTGTCTTGATACAACTTTAGTTAGAACATCAACCAGTTGCTCTGAGGCCTTTTATTTTTGGATAAAGGTAACGAACAGTTGCTCTAAGGTCGTCACATACGGAACTTCAATTCTTTTATCCTCAAACTTCTCATTTATGAAATTATGATCAATCTCACATGTTTAGTACGATTATGTTGAATTGAATTTTCTAAAATTTTAATTGCTGACTGGTTGTCACAAAATAACTTAGTAGGTTCATCGAGCGAAAAACCGAACTTCCTCATAAGCCGTTTCAACCACTGGGATTCATGGATATTTTTAACCATTGCTCTGTATTCAGCTTCTGCACTAGGCGATGAGATAACCTTATTATTTTTACTCTTTCAAGTAACCATGTTACTTCCAATGAAAGTGAAATACCAGTTGCCGAGCGTCGTCTTTCTCCTTTTGCACCCCAATCCGAATCACAATAACCCATAATTTTTGTATGATGATTCTTAGAGAACACTAGGCCTCTTCTTGGTGCTGATTTCAAGTATCGGAAGATTTTACTAACTGCACTCATACAAGCTTCACTTTGATTATGCATAAATCGGCTTACTACTCTGACTCCATAAGTAATGTCTGGTTATGTATGCGATAAGTATAACAAGCTTTCCACTAGTCTTTGATATCTCACTTTGTTAGTAGGAACATGATCAGGAAGTTCCTCTAAGAGCTGATTTTGTTCAATTGGAGTATCAATAGGTTGACAACCTAACATAGCTGTCTCCTTTAACAAATTAAGAGCATATTTGCGCTGAGATAAAAATATTCCTTATTTGGACCTAATAACTTCAATACCCAAGAAATATTTTGATCTGTCTAAATCTTTCATTTCAAACTCGGAAGACAAGTAAGTTTTCAATTTAATCATCTCATCAACATAGTCACCAGTAACAATCATGTCATCAACATAGATGATAAGAACAATTATCTTACCATGTTGCCTCTTCAAATATGAAGAATGATCTGCGTTGCTATGAGTATAGTCGTTATTTCTTCATCTATAAAATAAGGATAATCCGCATTGCTTTGATAAGAACCATGCTCTAGGCGATTGCTTCAGACCACATTGCCTTTTTTAGCTTGCATACCAAATCTGTATTTCCAGAAGTGTTGTAATTAGGAAGTTTGCTCATATAAATTTCTTTAGATAAATCGCCGTGCAAAAAGGCTTTCTTCACATCATATTGCTGGAAAGAAAAATCAACATTAGTAGCTATAGATAATAGAACACGAACAATTAAATTCTCCACAGGCACAAAAGTCTCCTGGTAATCAACACCATAAGTTTATGTAAAGCCACGAGCAACTAGTCTTGCTTTGACTCGATCTATTGAACCATTTGGCTCGTGTTTCATTGAAAAAACCCATTTGCATCCAACATGTTTTTTCCATTCTGGCAACTTCACAATATCTCATGTTTGATTTTTCTCTAGTGCTCGCATCTCTTCAGTCTTGATTTTGCTCATTTAGTATCATTCAATGCTTCTTCAGATCTGGAAGGAATTTTAGCTAATGACATCTGATTCACAAAACCTTCGATAGAACTCGGTAAGTGTCCACTGGAAACATAATGAACAATAGGGTATTTGACTTCTTTTGGATTATCAGAAGAGTATCTTGATACCTATTCTTGTTGTCATTACTAGAAACCACTGATGTAGTGTCCTCAATTAAATGATTAGTATTAGTTTGCTCAAAATTAATACATACCTTAGGGAACATTAACAGAAGAAGCATTATTGGTGGGTAGTAAATGTACCGGAGAGGAGGATTTTTCACTTTCGTGTTGTACTGTTTGATTAAGAATATCATGGCTGGAGTTATTGATCTAAGCGATATATCATTAGAATTTATACCATTCTTTTCAGGTAGTAACACCATCTGCTCTTCAACCTTACTCTCCCCCTGAAGAGAAGAATTTGATATCTCTGAAGAAAAATACATCTCTGTCTCATAAAAAGTAACATACGTAGGCACATACAATCTTTTGGTAGGGGATGATAACATTTGTAACCCTTTTTATGAGGCAAGTACCTAACAAAAACACACCGCAAAGCACATGGATCAAGCTTGGTTCATTTGTGTTTTGGGAGATAAACAAAAAGAACACAACCAAACACTCGGGTTCCATGTTTAAGGTAGATGAGAGGTAAATAGAACTGGAGAGGTAATTTAAGGGAGTTCTAAATTGGAGAACACTGCTAGATACACGATTTATTAAATAAACAACATATAAAATAACATCCTCCCATGATGTAGGTTGCATATGAGAACTACTCAAACATGCATGTGTGATTTCTAATATATGTCATTTTTCCCTCTCTATTATGCTATTTTATTGAGGTGTAAAAGAGCATTTTATTTGATGAATGATGTCGTGGTTTTTGAGATAAGATTGAAAAACTTGATTAGCAAAATTCTCCGCCATTATTTGACCTAAGAACTTCTATTTTTGCTAAAAATTGAATTTTATCATCTTATGAAATGAGCGAAAGCATTCAGAGACATCACTTATGTTCTTCATTAGATAAAGCGATGTCATACAACTGAAATCATCAACAAAGATTACAAACCAATGATATCCAGATGAAGTAGAAATGGGAGAAGAATCAATGCGAATGGCTCAGTCACCATACTAGTACTTAAAGGATAAGTAGTACGATGACTTTTCTCTAATACACAGACATCACAATGAAAGTTGGAGAGATTGCACTCTGAAAACAGAGTTGGGAATAAGTGCTTAATGTATCCAAAAGAAGCATGGCCAAATCTTTGATGCCACATCCATATTTGGTGTTGTTCAACAGAAGAGGAACCTTGACTTGTTAGAGCAATATCATGACATATATCATCCACATAATAAAGCCCCACCCTTTTAGTACCACGCCCAATAATCTCCTTATTGTTGAGGTCCTGAAAAATACCAAAATAAAAATACATTAATACTAGACAATTTAATTGTTCAGTTACTTGAGACACCGATAAAAGATTATTGGATAGTGAAGGAACAAATAATGTATGCTCTAGAGACAAAGAGGGAGTCAAAACAATAGTTCCAACATTAGTAACTGGCGTTGATACACTATTTGCATTGGACACATATGAACGATGTGGTTTATTAGGAGCTTGTAGAAGCAACCGATCAAAGGTCATGTGATCAGTGGCTCTGGAGTCAATAACCCATCACTTGTCCTTATCAGAATCCACAGTTGATTCAATATAATCTGATGAGTGGCTAAATGTATGTAATTAGAATTACCTATTTCAGTTGAAACCAAATCCGTTTTAGCAGTTTGCAGTGATGTGCTAGACGAAACCATTATAATAACTTCCCCATCATATTTGCCACTGTCTTTTCTAATTTGTGGTTCTCGGGACTTCTTTTCATTTAAAGCATCCTACCAATTTGGATATCCATGCAATTTAAAATAACTTTCAACCACATGTTTGGGATTGCCGCAATGAGCACAACCTTTTTCACCATTGCTACGAGCATTTGGATAGTAATTTCGATTTTGGGACAAGGAGGCCTTTGCTGCTATAGCCATGCTGAGATTGGTATTACTATTTAACATTGTTCTCCTTCGTTGTTTTTTACTTCGAACGATAGAAAAAGTAGATTTTGGATTTGGAAAGGGGTTTGTGCGAAAAATATCACTTTGTACATGGTCATAAATACCATCTAGACCAGTCGAAAAGATATACACTCCTTCAATTTCTTTTAGTCGGGCATGAACAACATCAGGTTGAGTGAAAGAGATGGGCTTACGATGATCCATTTCTTGCCATATTTTGCAGATAGGTAAAGTATGAGGAAACTGTTTTCCTCTCTTATTTCATACGCATTGCTTGACAAGAGAGATCATAAATAACTGGTTTATCAGCCCTTCATAATAGGTGTGTGACATAGTGTCCCAAATACTCTTGGCCGCATGAAGACGAACAAATAAACTCATAATGTCGGATTCCATGTCACCGACGAGCTAACTTTTAACAATCGAGTTATCTATACTTATTCTTCATACTTGGCATTAGCAGCAGAAGGTTCTTTAATTGTTCCTGACAAATATCCCAACTTTCTTAGACTTGCAACAAACATCTGAACAACTTGAGACTAACGAGAGTAATCTTTTCCATTGAGTTTCACACCAAAATGTATGACTATTTGTTCTAGAACAATACTTGTATTTTTAGAGGAATCACCCATGATAGAATAAAATTAAGATAAAGGAAAAGAAAAAATCAGAGTGCAACCTTGCATAGATATCAACTCAAATTGGGTGAAAAAATATCTGTCGTTATGAATTGGTCACAGAATATGTTACTATAATCCATATGATATTCTAATTGATTTACAATTAAAAACAAATATACTCATAAAATCAAGACTATCTAATTCTCTCAACTCATGCCAAGAAGACATATTTTTTTTTTTGGAACGAACTAAAAAAGGAAAGTGAGACAAATGAATTAAAACGGAGGGACTATAATTTTTGAACTCGATTGACATGTCTTTACTTATATTTTGATTAAGATGAAGTTTTTGAATCCTTTAGTTTATATGATTGTTGTTTGAGCTTATATCAGTCAGAATAATATACCCAGTGTGATTCCTCAAGCGGGATTGGGGAGGGTGGGATGTACACAAACCCTACTCCTACCTTGATAGAAGGTAAAAAGGTTGTCTTCCATATATCCTGAACTCAAGAAAAGTGTTTTCAAAAATAAAAAGGTTTGAGTTTTGACAAATGCAAAAGCAAAAGCTAAGGTGAATTATATCACTCACAAAAAAATAATATTTACACACATAACACTTATTTTTATGAATGTGTGTGTAATTATATATTTCTTTGATCTTTACCTCTTTCACTGAAGCTTGCATTTTGGTTGCTAGTAACAAAGTCTATGATGTTAGAGATTTTAATTAGCTTTTTTTCTCATTGATAGAGTGTCCAATTAAGTAGGAAAATATTTACGCCATAAATACCATGTATTTAGTAGAAAAATGTTACTTACCTTGTAAGGCGTAGGTAGTTACTCCTTTTATATTGGACATCATTTTGAAACTCCTAAAAAGGAGTTTGTCTTGTACATTTTATTTTACACAATGTCAATGCCTGTGGGAATGTTTTTATTTTCCTTTAATGGTTCTATGGTCGTTAATTTTCTTTTCCTATTTTCTTGTTGGCTGATTATACTTGTGGGTTTCACTTTGTTTGTTAGGAGGGACAAGGTTTTTGTCAAATATTTATAAAGCACTAAATTTTGATTCTTAACAGTTTTTGCCTAATTCTCTTTGGCTTTACATCAGAATCCTGTTTTCTGGTTTTGCTGTTAGTGTTGTGGATGTTTCAGAAAAAGTAGCCTGTATCACATAACATCATCATAATTTAGATGAAAAAAGGCTGAGATCTTAGTGTCCATGCGATTTTTCATCTAAACATAAACATTCATCCATATGCTATTAACATATCTTGCAACTTTCAAGAGTACTTATCTATTTCTGAGTGTAGTTGAGTTATGTATTTGGTCAAACTATGCATGGTAACATAGCAGGGATGGTGGACTGATAGCCTGAAAAGAAAAATACAAAAGGATGACACCTGCATTTTAAGATTTTGGAGCACTGCACAATTGTATGCTGTAATTGTGGGACAATTTGTATCCTTCTATGGATGAATTAGGGTATTTATACATGCATATAAGTTGCTATCTAAGAAAACTAATAAAAATAATTAAAAGAAAGTATCCTAATGATTTACTCCTGTAATATTCTAATGATATGCTCCTATAGTTAAGTCGATTATATATGGAATGAAATATATGTACATCTTGCTAATTATTTTGTTAAGACTCCCCTCAAGCTGGTTACAAAGATAATTCAACTCGAGATCTGTTCATCGCTTTGTGAATAAATCGGCTAATTGCTCTCATGTCTTCACATAGTCAGTGAAAATCAAATTCTCATGAATTTTCTCATGAATAAAATAACAGTCAACTTCAATATGTTTGATTCTTTTACGATACACTGGATTTGATGCAATATGAAGCACAACTTTATTGTCACACCAGTTATTTGATAGATTAAGGTATTTCAGCTCAATTTCTGTTAAAAGATGATGGATCCACATTAACTTATATGTTGATTGGGCCATGACTCTATGGTCAGATTCTGCACTGGACCGAGATACAACATTCTGTTTTTTACTTTTCTACGATATCAAGTTTCCACCGACAAAGACACAATAACCAGTGATAGATCTTCTATTAAACTTAGATCCAACCCAATCAGCATCTTCAAGACACTCAATACGAGAATGCCTGTGATTATTATATAGTATGCCATGTCCAGGAGCTCTTTTTAAGTAATACAAGATCTGTTCTAAAGCTGTCCAATGTTTAACTGTAGGGGCAGACATGAACTGACTAACCATACTTACTGCAAACGAAATATCTAGATGAGGTACAGTAAGATAACTTAGTTTTCCAACTAGCCTCCTGTATCTCTCCGGATCATCTAATGGATTACTTTCATCTTTCATAAGATGTAAATTAGGAACCATTAGGGTGTTGCAAGGTTTGGTAGCCAACTTTTCAGTGTTTGCCAATAGGTCAAGAATGTAGTTTCTTTGAGATAGAAAAATTCCCTTGTTGCTCCTAAGCTACTTCCACCCCCAAGAAGCATTTCAATTGTCCCAAGTCTTTCATGTGAAACTTAGTGTGCAAGAAAGACTTAGAAGAGATTCCTACAAATTACTTCCTGTAATGACTGCAAATTACTTCTTGTAATGACAATATCATCAACATTACAACAAGGAGAATAGTTCTAGTTGCTGATTTCCAGTAAAAGACAAAATGATCACATTTGTTTTTTTTTTAATCCAAACTCTTGAATTACCTCATTGAATTTTCCAAACCAAGCCCGAGGATTCTTTTTCAAGCCATACATAAACTTTTAAATAAGATATCTTTCCATACTCTCCCTGAGCAACAAAAATGGGTGGTTGCTCCATATATTCCTCTTCATGAAGACCACCATGAAGGAACACATTCTAAATATCTGAATGATGTAAAAGCCAACTTTTAGAAGCAACTAAAGAAATAAATAGGCGGACAGAAGTGAGTTTGACAACTGAGGAAAAGGTGTCTGAATAATCTACCCATAAATTTGAGCATATCCTTTGGCTATAAGTCTAGCCTTGAGTCTTTCCACAACCATCTGAATTAACTTTGACATTGAAGACCCACTTGCATCCCATTACTTTCTTTCCTTTAGGTAAATTTTCTAAATCCCAAAGTGTGATTTTCCTCCAAGGCTTGTTTTTCCTCAAGCATTGCTTTTGACCATCCAGAATGATTTAAGCTTTCTTCACTGTTTTGAGCACGGAAACAAAATCTAGAGATGCAATCAAGGATCTAGATTCAGGAGATAAGTGGTCATAGAAAACAAAATTAGCAATGGAATATGTAAACTTGCAAGTACGTGTACCTTTTCGTAGCGCAATAGAATGGTCAAGATTTTCCAAAGGATCAGGTGAATGATCTGATAACGAAGAAACTGACGCAAGACATGTATCATTAGTCTCTTGCCTTCTCTAGTATACCTGAACAACTGGTGGCTTTGTTGTAGAAGATGGATTTGGTGCTACAGGCATAATAGTTGGTTGATGCTCAATTGAAGATCTAGGCAGTGCATGAGAAGCAACATATTCTGATTGTCCTGTCACGACCCCGGTAACTTGGTAGACTAGCCATTCATCTTCCTCCCCCTGATATGTAGAGATTGGAGGTGCATAGAAAAATAGTGTAGATTAAGAGAAAATCATATCAATTGACACCATATATTTTCCAAGTTCAGTAGAATAACAATGATATTCTTTCTGAAGGCGAGAATAGCCTAAGAAAACACACTTCAAGGCTTTGGGATCCAACTTGATAACTGATGGTCGAACATCTTGAATATAACAAGTGCTCTCAAAAACCTTAAGTTCCACTGTAAATAATCTGTTGTTTGGGAAAAGAACACTATAAGGTACATCGCCAGCAAGCACAGTAGATGGCATGCAATTAATTAGAAAAACAAGTTGTCGAGATTGCCTTGGCCCAAATTTGGTTAGGAACCTTTATTTAGAACAAAAGTGCTCGAGCTATCTCAAGTAAATGTCTATTCTATACCTGATTCCCGGGCCGGTTCGGGCCGCTCCTGTACCGAGCTAGGTCGAAATGGGCCGGTCCAAACCGGTCCAAAATGGTTGATTCGGATCGGCCCAAAGCACTTAAACAATATCCGAGCAAACCCGCTGTAAATTG
>JBDJHY010000078.1:12114240-12145822 GCA_039654485.1 Withania somnifera
TCTAGGCACTGTCTCGGAGAGAGGCTCGGGAACTAGACATGTCTGTGAAAATGCAAACTACCTGCACCTGCCTGACGATTAAAGATATTTCTATTGTGCTTTGGAGATAAACGCATGGATTGCTGCATATTCTTTGCGTTCAAAAAACACCCTCTAGAACCCCTGGCTCTCTTCATTGCATGACGATATCGAGACTCGAAAAATTGATACAAATACAAAGTACAAAAAATGAAGAGAAGTAAAAATAACAAATCAAAATTAAAAATAGAGAGATGAAAATATCAAGTACAAATAGGAAAAGAAAGGGAGAAATCAAAATACAAAATACAAAAGAGAAATAGAGGGTGAAAATACAAAATATAAAAAATGAAAAAGAAAGAGAAGTGAAGATATAAAATACGAAGAGGGACAGAGAGAACAAGACGTGCAAATACAAAATAAAAAGGAGAGAAAGAACAAGGTAAAAATACAAGAGAGAAATAAAAAGATGAAAAGAAAATACAAAGAGGAAAAAAAGAGAGAGGGAGAGAGAAATTGGGAGGGATTAAAGAGAGAGAGAAAGAGAAACAGGGAAAGAGGCAAGAGAGATTAGGAGAGAGGAAAATAATTAATTTTTTTTTCTTTTTGCTTAGCATAACAACATGTTACAAATTATGAAAATGGACAATTTATAAATTTTGTTTCATTGCTATTTTAGAAATGTTGTCTATTAATGAAGTCAAATGGCCCAAAACTGAAAACATTAGCAGGACATGAAGACCCTATGTTTGTTGCCCAACTGAAGGAAGAAGTAGTTTAACGTAAAGGCTAATGTTTTAAGATCTGTAAGAAGTTTATACTATATTAGCAAAATGTTTATATTAAATAGAAACTTGACCTTAAACACGGATTGAGGCAGGGGGAGCTCCCCAATAGTTTATTAATATAATGGGCAGTTTTTAACTACATGTCTTTCAAAAATGAAATCAGTGGCTTGACATTTTGAAATTTTTATCTTTATAATAATTGTTTTTCTTTGGTAACAAGGGCCATTGGGCGGCGGCAGACAGAGTATGCTGAGGAGTTGGGAAATTGCATCACATGAAACAAAAAGAGCTACAGAAATTAGAAGAGTCTTACACATTCAGGTACTAGATATTGAATTAGAAGCCTTCTGGAAAACATAAGATGCAACATGAGATTAATAGAACAGGATTCCCTCGATTGAATGAACTACACAATAGACAGTACAGTGGAGAGCTTCAGTGCAGCTCATGTGGTAACCAAATTGTAACCCGCTGAAAAGTAGGTTAAATGGTATCAGATTAAAGGCGTGGTTAACATAACAGTCTATTGCATTTACCCTGTAAGAACTATTAGATTTACATTTCTACCCCTGTATATAAAGTCAAGTCGGCTTTTAGAAATCATCTCCTTATCTCTCATTTATTCCTACTTTGCGGAAAGATCGCTAACCTATATACGAAAATTTAATGGCCTCTGCATTTAAGAAACTTTAACAAGCTTTCTCAGACAAATATGGTAATTTGAAAAAAAGTTCCCATTGACCAATTAAATTCTTCTTGTTTTGGAGATTAAATGGCTCTTGCAGCTACTGGACTTCCAATATGACACAAGGAACAACCTTTAGTTTCAATTATTTCACCATATCTACAATATTGTAAAACCATTAAGGTAAATCTCTACAAATGAAAATTACTACTACTAGGACAAACCTGATTAGGCAGTGAATATTGAAATAGGACTTTCTCCCGTTAAGGAAGAAGACATTAGGGTCCCATAACTCCAGGAGGAAGCTTATAGGCTTTCCTTTGGGATGATTTTTGAAGCATCGAATAAAATACAAATTCATTTATCAAGATATTATTAATTTAACCGATAACCGCTAAACTAATATCGAACTAACCGATATCTTATTGATTAGGTTTGCAGAACCGACGAAGCAAACCGTTAAATACAAGTATCCAATACAACCGAGCCGATAAGCCGCCTAGCTCATGAAGAGCTTTATATAACTGCAACGGTAGTAATCGGACTAAATAGCCTGTTAAGTACCTTGATCATCAAGATATGGCTGGAGGTAATCTAGTCTTTGGCTATCTCCACACTCTTACCCCTAGAAACATGTGCTGTACCTTGCTCGATACACTGGAAAGCAGGAGCAAAAAGTAATTAATGATTTTCACTTATCTTAACCTCTCTTTCAGCTGTGCAAAACATCAGGCAGCTTAGGTTTCAACTTCCATAAGAAATTGGCAACTACAAACAACAAAATTAACACCAGGAAAGATGCATCAGAAATTACCTGTAAAAGATGGTTGTGCAGCCAATCCAACGTTTGAGGAAATGTGGTCGCCGTTATGTTTACAACTGTTAAACCCTGTAAATAAAGAATACAGCTCTCATGGGATAAAAATGGTGAAAGTTATAACTAATCAATACTCTAACTATAACCACAAAACTAGGGGATGTAGTCTGTACAAGTCAAATCATATGGACCAGACATGGAAAAAAAAAAGTGCAGCATGGTGCACTAAAGCTCCCGCTATGCGTAAGGTTGGGGGAAGGGCCCGACTATAAGGGTCTATTGCAAGTATTTGACAAATAGTAATCTTTTCTTTCATTAAAATAATAAATTAAATAAAAAACATGTTTCTTATTAGACAACTTACATATTAATATCCAATAACAATTGTGGTGATTTTTATTTGTTGTAACTTGTGTCTTCAATTCACCACAAGTTAAATTCTCTTTTTGGTGCACGCCTCCAAGTAGTATCAAGAATTCCAGAAAAGAATAGACTCGCCCATAACTCACGAAAAATTAAAATATCTGCCTAGCAGGTCCCTTAGACCACAAAACAAAAGATAATGTTGATGCTCCTCTTTTAGCATCTTCCACTATATTTTCAATAAAAGTTACCACATAAGAAAACAAAAGACCAGCCAATAGCAAACTGAAACCTAAGACTTGGATGCTCTGCTCAATTCAGGGGCCCCCTTGTTTCCTCTAGCTCTATTCATTCATCTGGATGAAATTTGAAAGAAATGGACTCTAGATTCAAACTCCAGTACTAGATGCAAGAACATACTATTGAAATAGCATCGCGCATCCTAGTTGCATTTAGGAGAATTGTAGGATATCACGCGCCAAGCTTTTAAAGGACTGCTACAATATCATGCATCAAATTTTCAAATTGAATACATATCAAATCTGCAGTGATGGCATAATATAGGTGATAGTAACACATTGCTTGATTATCGAAGGCCATCCCCCCTGAGCAACATGTTACTATAAACAAAAGTTTCATCAGTTAGGAATTCCACTAGTAGTACTCCTTGAGGAGCATTTTATTTCGTATTGATACATAGATTATACAACAGCTTTCACATTACAGTTGCGCTCATTGAATTTGCTTACCGCCAGAAAAACATGAAAGAGGAGGATCCAATACCAAGACAACTTAAAAATTGTCTGGTGGAAGTTCTGATTTCTGAGCTTCATTAGATACTATGGTAGGTTCAATGCAGATTAGGCCCCAACTGGTAGGCTGTAGTCTCGATTTCTCCTTGAATAGTTTTTCTTATGGGTCCTCAGACAGTTATATCTATAAAAAAGGATTTATAGAATTTTATGTCGATGTTGGGAAAGTAGATGCAAACACCATACCTGTGAGGTAAAGGAACAGAGATAGTCCTGTATAGTCTTCAAGTTAGATATCAATTTATCTTTGTCCTGAAAACAAATTCAAGAGAGGATTACCAGCTAAAAGCCAAGATAAGAAAAAGCAAAAATATTCAGCTACAAGTACCCCATGTACCATATGTGTGCATATTAACATCACATGCAGCTACAAGTACCCCATGTATCATATGTGTGCATATTAACATCACATGCATAAACATACAGAGAGAATTGAAACCAGATAGAGAGACAGGAAGTGGTGAAATTTTTCTTAACTTCTTGTAGAACTGATGAGCTTTATGAAGATACTATGTTCCAACTTTCTTTAGTTTGTAAAATGTCACAGTTCTCTATAGTTCTTCTGGCACTCAAATCCATGCGTACTGACAAGAATTTGTTTGAACTGCCATTCCTTTTCCTTCTTTCCATTCTGGGGTTGGGTGGGGGTGGTTACGGGTATATAATGAAAGGGAACTGTCACATCCCTAGCTGATGACCGAAGACAAAATTGTGCTCCAATTAGGTATGAACTAACCTCACTTCGATAAATAAAAACACGAAAAAAGATCAAAGGATAATTAAATTGGTGATCTTCGTATGTGAGTTTAAATATAGTATCAGCATACGTTGTTTTGAAGCTCAAAACATTTAATATTCTCTTTTTCTATAACGGAAGAAATGACGTTTCAGAGAGAATTAGGGAGAAACATGGACTCTGGTTAGAACACCTTGAAATTGGTTTTTCAACTTTCCAAAAAGAAGGGGAACAAATCTTGAACAGTTTGTATTCTGTAGAAAACAGATCATTTTGGATAAGACATGCAAGCTCTTTCTTACGCATTCTTCCTTTCTTTTTAATTTATCTACTTCTAATTATTGGAAAAGGTCTCCATCACTCCATCACGTGCAGAGATTAATCCAAACAATCAGTTTCTTATTAATTTATTAAACAAAAATAAACGAAGAGCATATGTGGATAATAGTTGCTAAATATCAATTCGAGCAATTCTTCCGCTGATAAGGACATGTGTCACAGATTTTGCAGAGATCATGTGCTACTATATCAAAAAGCCACCCATTATGTACAGATAATGATAAATAAGAGAACAACTTGTGGGACCTGGGTAGGATATTTCTCACTGCATGTACGAGTCGCTACCCACTCTTCCAGCAATGCCTGGATGAAAGACATAACTTTGTCAAAAAAGGTAAGACATGGGACTAAATAGCAAAAGCAATTTATTCCCTCAATCCTGCCTTAAGGCAACTCATAATAATTGAGGACGGTAAAAATGGACTCAATTTCCTTGCATATTTTCTTTGGATAGTTTATATGCAAATATGAAAATATCTGTAAAACTAGATATGTTATAAAATAGTTAGAACAAAAAAGGAAAAAGACAAAAAACAGGAAATCAGGAAAAATATTTTATGGAGGAAATCGATAGGCTCTTACATTATCAATAACACTATTTAAACCCCACTAATTTGAGGGAATAATCAAGACACTAATTCTCAAATTCTCCTTTTCTCCTAATTTCTCATGGTATCAGAGCCCTCCTTTCTCTAATTTTCCTTCGTTTTTGTTTCTCAAAAAGAATCTGTCAGCTTCTACATCTTTTTGGTGATAAATCATGCCTCCAGCCAATAATGACACCATATTGCACTGATAATGCCCGAGAATATTTCTCTGCCTCTTTCTCTCTTTTATGCCATCTCATGACATATTGCACTTATCTTCTTATGCACATACTCCTTAACAAAATGGAATTGTAGAGCGTAAAGTAGACATGTAACTGAAACAATCGGACATTGCTCATTCACAATTATGTCCCTTCACATTTTTTGGGGTGATGCTGTTATTACTGCCTGTTGTTTAATCAATCTTATGTCTTCTTCTATTTTGCAGTAGAAGCGTCCACACTCAATCCTCCATCTAGACCACAATTTATTTTTCCTTCCTCCATGTGTGTTCAATTGCACCTTTTTTGTTCATAACCTTAATCCCGGAAAAGACAAACTTCAGCACAAGGCTTTTAAATGTGTCTTTCTCGGATATTCTCATCCACAAAAAGGTTACATATGCTTTGACCCCTCTACGAATAAGTACTTGATCTCAGCAGATATTACCTTTTTCAAATCTTCTTCATATTTTTCTCCTAATAAGAAAAATCAAAAGACCAGATCAATTGTCCTTCCATTCCAACTATTACACCCTCAGCTTCAACTCCTTCTCTTAAAGTCTATTCCCGACGACCTCAGCATCCTCCCCGGCCTTCTCTTCCCATTAATATTTCTAACTATGATACAGGCACAAAAAGCACTCTTTGTGACTCATTACCTACTCCAACAATGTCTCCTGCTCCGGTCAAGCAACTCATTAGAGGATCTTCCCATTGCTCTTCGCAAAGTAACAAGAGCGACAGCCAGTCTCATATTGTAATTAAACTATCATAATTTATCACAATCATATCATCCCTTCATTACTAGCTTATCAACTGTCAAAGTTCCCAAGATTGTGGGAGGGGCATTGGTTCAACCAGGTTGGCATTCAGGCTATGATGGAAGAAATGAGTGTGTAGCATAATAATGGTACTTGGGAGCTTATTCCTTTACCGAAAGGAAAAACCACTATTGGTTGTGTTGGATATTCACATGTAAGGTAGGTTTAAATGCAGTTATTGATCATCTCAAAGCGAGACTGGTTACTAAGGGATACACTCATATTTCATGGCATTGACTATGGAGATACTTCTTCACCAGTTGCCAAGATAGTTGTTGTTCGTCTTCTTATATCTATGGCAGAAATGAAGAAACCACCCGGTTTTGTTGACCAATATGTAGACTTCGCCAATCCCTTTAGAGTCTCAAACAATCTCCTAGAGTGTGGTTTGGTCGTTTTCAAGTTGTTGTCCAACAGCTTGGAATGATTAGAACAAAAGTTGATCACTCCTTGTTTTATAGGCATTCATCTCATGGCAAACATATCTTTTTAATTGTTTATGTTGATGATATTGTTATTATAGGTAATGATTATGAAGGTATTTCTCAACTCAACAAAACCTTTCAAGTCACTTTCAGACTCAAGATTTGGGCAAGCTGAAACACTTTCTAGGCATTGAAGTGGCACAGTATGGTAATGGTATTATTATTACACAACGAAAATATGTCTTAGACATTTTGAAAGACGATATGTTGGATTGCAAACATGTGGACAGTCCAATGGATCTAAACACTGAGCTTATTCCTGGACAGAGAGAGCCTCTAAAAAATTCTAGAAGATATCGAAGACTTGTTGACAAACTCAACTACCTTACGATCACACGATCAGACATCTCATTTGTTGTTAGTGTAGTTAGCTAATTTCTGCAATCACCTTGTGATAGTCACTAGAATCCAGTGATTAGCATCCTATGATATATCAACAGCTCTCTGGGACAAGGTTTCTTATATCAAGACAAGGGACACACCCACATTGTTGGGTATTCTGACGAAGATTGGGTTGTGTCTCCTTCTGATAAACGGTCCACTTCAGGTTATTGTGTTCTAATAGGAGGTGATCTAATATCCTGGAAAAGTAAAAAAGCAAGATGTCATGGCTAGATCAAGAGCAGAGCCAGAGTATCAAGCTATGGCATTTGCTAAGTATGAGCTTATATGGTTGAAACAACTTCTCCAAGAATTGAAGATGGGAGTTTTTGAACCAATGAAATTGATCTGTGATAACCAAGTTGCACTACATATCGCTTCTAAATGTCGTGTTTCATGCAAGAACAAAGCACATTAAGATACTTGTCGCTTTATTCGAGAGAAGATTTGAGTCTGGATATCTGGATATATCTCCACGAGTTTAATCAACTCGAAAGATCAACTGGGAGATGTTTTCAGAAAATCACTCCGAAGATGCAAAATTGATTTTATTTGTGCCAAGCTAGGAGCATATAACTTATCGCTCCAACTTGAGGGGAAGTGTTGAATATGATATCATAATAATGTGTATATATATATATATATGAGAATATCTCTATAATTAGATATGATATCATTATCAAATAATATAGATATGAGAGTATCTCTATAATTAGATAATGTAGTTACGGGAATATCCCCAAATTCCCATAATTAGATTCAAAATATTGTGTAATACTTTCCTTCCTTATTTACATTTTCTAAACACTATGTAAACCCACTAGCTTGAGGGAATAATCAAGACACTAATTCTCAAATTCTCATCTCTCCTAATTTCTCACTCAAATGCAGGTAAATTTGACTCATTTAATCAATGTGTAGCTTTGAAAAAAAAGGATTTCGTATACTGATAAAACCTATAAAAGATTTGGTATGTTTAAAATGAAAATTGCACTGCAAAAGACGGGGAGGGGAGGACGGAGTAAGACAATATTATGGAACATCCCACTACTGTCATGGACAAATTGAGGTCCTCATAAATTATTGAAAGCAGAAGTAGTGAACTTAAGAAATAGAAGACTCCACATATATAAATAGTTGACTATTTCCATTTTGCTCTATCTTTTGTTTTGATGACCTTGTGTTCGGGCTAGCTTTAACGCACCTCAACTAAATCAACGGGATATCTGCCACCTGCACCTTTCACCAGCAACAGACATCAGATAACTCTATCCACCAAAGTTAGAACAGATGGAAAAAATAACCTAATATTTTTGTCTCAGATGAGATTTGAACTTGGCCACTTCATTAACCACTAGGCCACACCGTTGGGTGCATTTCCATTTTGCTCTATTGTTCTTCTGAAACTGCATAAATCTAGCTTTATTAAGTGTCTCTAGTTAACCTCATCTCTCTTCATGTTACTGACTGACAGCCAATAATCAATCAAACAATTTCACTTGGGAAGAATGTAACAACTGAGAAGTTCAATGAGGAGCACTTAAATTACTTCAGCTGATGAATTGGAGAATAAATCACATGTATCTTACAGTTTACACTTTTATAATCAGCTGGTACATATTATCCCAACCTCACTGGCCCATTGCCTTTTCCTTTCAAAGTTATCCATGGATTCTTGCTTAGCAACTATGGGTAGACTAATGTGAGTGCAATGTATAAGATAACCACTATGGGTAGACTAATGTGAGTGCAATGTATAAGATAACCAACAGGACAAGTATGTTTTTCAATTTACCATTAAACAGAAAAAATACAACAACAACATACCAAGTGTAATCCCACAAAGTGGGATCTAGGGAGGGCAAATTTTATGCAAACCTACCCCCACCTCGTAGAGAGGCTATCTCTGATAGACCTTCGGCTCAAGAAAAACATTAAAAGGAAAAAAGACGGTGAGTTATTTCATGAAGCTAGTTTAGTGTAAGTTGAGACATCAGTTTACAGTGAATGAAAGAGGAAACGAAAGTTGGAAGAAGTACTAGGGGACATGAGTAACGAAGAATATAGAAGGGTCATTTGTTGCTCAAAATAGAAGGTGGCACTGGGTATTTTTGAGGGGATAATGACGACTTACACCTCTTGACTTCAGAGAGACTAATGAGCAGATAAGTAAGAAACAAATAGGCAATACCTGTTCATTTATGTCGTCGTTTCAAAGATAAGGATTAGGAATTTGGATCAGCTCTTTATCCAATCTATTTTATAGAGAGAAGATATAATGATGGAAAAAGAAATCGGAGATCATATAGTATAAATAGACATATAAGGTAACCACCTTATGATCAAATTCAGCCATCCTTAGAACTATAGGTACAATTATTGGTGGAGCACCCGATTTTTCTGTTTTATGAGAAGGATTTCGGTCTGCCCCTGAATCTTTAACTTTTTCACCTGCATTACCAGATAGGCAGTGAGGAAGCATCAACGGAGAGAAAAAGAAAAAAAGAAAGAAAGAAAGAACCCACACACCCCTCCCCTAGAAAACGCAGCTTAAGTAGCTTTTAGTGGAGATGGAAAATCTACCAGAAAAATGCAAAGGCACTTACCCATATTTTCAGAGATTTCACGAACAATGTCCAAGGATTTTAGAGCAGTTGTGAGCTTGTTTAACTCAGAAGATTCTCCTGGATTCATATCCTCAGAACAACAATCATTGCGGGCACTCTGACTACTGTGGCAGACATTAGAATTGTGTTTCTGTTGTAATTCATTCCGTTCTTCGACATTCAGAGATTTTGGTTCTGCTTGGTTTGCTGGAGAAGCCGGGGGCAATTTATTCTCTTCATCCATTAGGTAAATACTAGGATCTAGGTGAATTCCCTGCCATTGATATACCAACCAACTGGGATCACTCAATGTTCAAGCATTACTTTTAAATTTAACTGAATACAAAGCCAAAAGGATTTTCAAATTCATCACAAATTAATAAAATAGTTGATTTGCTACAAAACTTTGAGGAAACCTCTAATTACCACTGCAGCAGCAAGGATAAATATAAGAAAATGGACTATGCTATGCATGCTGACGGGTCAGTACGTATTATTTCTTTTTCCGCATAAAATGCTTCCTGGTCTGCACCACTCTCTCCAGGTATCTTTCCTTTCAAGAAAAAATTAAGGCAATCTTATTATATTTATGACACAATGGGTTATTATGAGAAAATTATATTCAAGTATTCTAAGAGCTTCTTTGTCTCTATCTATCCAGGGAGCCATTGAAATCTACCATATGACCTGTGTCATTTACACGTCCAGAATGTAACCGATATGGCAAAAGGTATATAAAGATATTTAGGTTGATACACCAATGAGTACAGCCTTTGGATGCATTAGTCGTTTTCCGTGCTTGCTTAAAGAAAATGTAAGATATAACACTGGAGCTGCTTCTAATCCTGTTGAACACCTCAGTTACCAAAATAAGAGAAACATAGATTCGCCTAAGCCCCCATCGTGATTGGGCTAAGAAGTTCTGTTTTCCATTAATTAGAACTTCAGAGTTGTTATGCAAAAGGATATTCAGCTAAACCATATTTCTCCAAACACTATTTCTCACCAAAGAAACTAGAAAATATCAATTTATGTGGTCATAAACCTTCTCTGTGCCCCATCAAATAGCAGACCAAGCTTTTCATTTGATCCATCATGCCCAGCGGGTCCGTACCCCTTGCTTAATTATTGTTTCAACATCATCTTTTTCAATTTGCAACCACTCATTCTTGTCCTAAGAGACATTAAGAATATTCCCCTTCTCACAGTTCGGTCTCCTACCTGCTCTTTTCAATAACTCCAGTTCAATCCTATCTGCATCCTCAACAATTGTCTTTTTTATCACGAGCTTATTATTTGTGCCGACTTTATTGGCATCAGCCATTTTATAGATAAGCTTTGCTTTTTTCCACCACTTTGCAGTCAGGAACAACCTTTCACCTTTTATCCCTCTCTCCAATACAATCCCCCTCCGCATTTGCTAACTTTTGCATGTCACCTTAAAGGTCAATTCTCTATTTGGTATCATCATCAGTTAGACTGTATGACTTAGCTTATTTTTCGGGTGCTTTCTAGCTTGCTTCAATGTCCATCTTCCTCATTTCAGAGCATTTTTGAAATGGCGGACTCAAATTCTTTAGTAACTCCTTGAGACGCTTCAGCTATCTAGTGATTTGGAAAACAGTTCTGCCTTTTTGTACTGTAAGATGCCATCAATTTATAACCATCTTCTGTGGACTCAGTTTGTGGGCAAGACATACGTCCGAAGGGAAACCAATTAAATTAAGAATTTAAATTATTGTTAGCGGCTTTCTTTATTTTTATAGAATAGGGTTTATGAAGGGGAGCCTGGTAAAGTTGTTGTCATGTGACTAGGAGATTACGGGTTCGAGCCTTGGTTGTCAATCGATATTTATCTAGAACAGGAATTATGTTTCCGAGTTTCATAAGAATTAGACTTCCTATTGTTGCAACAAAACTCCTATTTAAAGGGGGATTTGAGGAATATGTACGCAGAATTTCAACCAAAAATAAGAGGTTGGAGTCTTCTATTGAACTCTAAGGTTTTTGCTTCCCTT
The DNA here is from genome assembly GCA_039654485.1 of Withania somnifera. Lineage (NCBI taxonomy): Eukaryota > Viridiplantae > Streptophyta > Magnoliopsida > Solanales > Solanaceae > Withania > Withania somnifera. The sequence continues at coordinate 12,125,918 of JBDJHY010000078.1, forward strand.
TAATGAGCTGAATATATATACAAAGTTGGTCGGTCGATCTAGAAATTCGAACAAAGACAAAGGAAAGCCGAAGGCAATTGTATTAGAGTTTCTTGTTTAGCATCCTGTCACTTGATCTGTCAGTGGAAATCCTAACAATTTGGTATCAAGCAATTGTATTAGACTTTCCTATTTAGTATCCTATAACTCGATCTTTCACTAGAAATCCTAACAATTTGGTATCAGAGCCTGACACACTGACACACAATGGACAATGAGATCTTCCAAATTCCAGGAAGAAACTGCAATTACAGAAACCTTAATAGACTCTAAACTTGCAGCAACGGAACAACACCTCAGCAAAAGAATTGTCCAAGTCATTTAAGAACAATTTTATGGCTTGGGAACTGGCTCCACAAAACCTGCAACCCACAAAATTAAGTCGAGTAACACTCTGACGACAGGCAGATCCGCAACTCCTACTATCAGAGGCAATACACTACACTGCCAATCCAACTGGATCAAAATCATCCTACAAGTGGTAATCCCGTTCGACAGTACCAAGGTATGCAAGGATGGATTTGTCTACTTACGACACCGACCCATTGATTTCGGCACATCATTGTGAACATTTTTTTGAAAATCAAACATACAATGGAAGAAAGAACTTCAAATCCCCCTTTAAATAGGAGTTATAACAGCAATAAGAAGCCTAATCCTTATGGAACTAGGAAGCATAAAACCTGTTCTAGACTAATGACGATAGACAAAATAAATCCTATTCTAGAAAATAAAGCAAGTTGTTGACAATAATTTAAATTCTAAATTTAATTAGCTTCCCTTTATGTAACACCCCGAGCTTTTGAACTAAGGTCTGAACCGTTTTATTTATGTGGTTAGAATCGAACCAAATGATTTATTACTTGAGCTAGGTTTCAAAGTCTTTTATTAGGTGTATGAAGAGCTTTGGAATGAATTAAGGGCTTAAGGAACCCCAAACACAATGTTGAATCCAAAGCTTCTTAACCGGCTTAGTTTTCATTAAGGTTCAAAAATAGGTCCACTTAAAACGATCATAACTCCTAAAATATGAGGAGTTGTGTGGTCCATCAAATTAAAGATCTTTGAGTCCTTTTTTCAACGCAACAAACCATTCATTAATACGAGGTCGGAGTAAAAAGTTAATAATTTTTTTACCAAAGATTGTCTGAGCTGTCAAAGTGGATGACAGGGTTTGACGATTCGTCCCCGGAGCCATGCAAAATTCCAATGCATTTTCTTATGGACTGTTTGGGTTGGACAAACCGCCCAGAGGTGGACAATTCGTCCCCGGTCCATCCAAAAGACCGTTTTCATCCCTTTTAAAGGATTTTTTAGGGGTAGTTTGGTCTTTTCCTTACCCAAGGCCCTTCCCAAGTTTAAATACCCCAAAGGCATTATTTTTCAGAATCAAAGACCATCTTTACTCTCCCCAAAGTTTCCTCTTTCTTCTCCCAGAAACTCAAGAACCCTAAAAGCCCTCAAGCCATCTATTCAAGCCGCCAAGAGAAGTTTGAGCTTTAACTTTTCCTCCACGTTCTTCCATTTTAAAAACTCCATAAAAAAGATCTCTTTTTCAAGTTCAAACTCCAAGGTTTAAGCCCTAATTTTCTCCAAGAATGAAGAACAACTAGGGGTCAAGATACAAGGTTCTGCAATAAGCTTTCTTGCTAAGTTTTTCGTTAAAAAGGGTATGTAGAGCAACCCCTTCTCTAAAAATCTTTCCAAATTTATGATCTTTGTAATCCCTTGTGTATATCTATGTATTTCAAATATAAATGCATTATATACGAAACTTATGGAAAAAGCATGAATTTCATTGAAACTCCTATTAAACACTTTCTTTTAAATTTCTTGTGCATACTTGGTGAATTGAGTTTCGAAGAAATTTATGTAACCTATTTTACACTCTCAATATTGAAATGTTGATATTTTTGGTTGGTCAAATGTTATGACTACTTGACGAGTTTTTATAATATTAAGGATTTTCGCAAAGTAAGCGTGAATGGACCCATGCTACAACAACATACAAAGTATATTCTCACACATCGTGGGGTCTGGAATGGGTATAGTGTATGCAATCCATACCACTACCTAGGAGTCCGGTAGAAAGGTTGTTTCCGGAAAACCATCACCCCAAAACAGTACAATATAAAAAGTATAAAATATAAAATACAATATAAAATATAACATATAAATTATACTAACATACTGACAAGGCATAATGGGAAAAAAAATAATAAAATAACAACAAATGCAAGACTATCAACACATAATTGTAAACTCACACTACATATAGCAACCAATGTACACAAAACTCTAGGAACCAGACACTACACCTCCATGACTCATGAGCCCCTACAACAGTCAACCTACCACCCAACAAAACTAACCCCAAACCTACTTACTACCCTAATACTCATCTTCCACGTTTTTCTATCTAGGGTCATGTCTTTGATAAGCTGTAATTTTTTCAAGTCCTGTGATATCACTCCAATATTTTTTCGATCTACTTCTTGTATCTCGAGCTCATCCCTCGCCAACCTCTCACACCTCCAAACAGAGGCATTCGTATTCCTACTAAGCACATGTCTGAACCATCTCAATCTCGTCTCCCGCAACTTATCTTCCACTGCACTCACCCCTACCTTGCCTTTAATAACCTCATTCCGAATTCTATCACCCCTAGAAAACCTACACATCTATCGCAACATCCTCATCCCCGCCACTTTTAACTTCTGAATGTGAAAAAGTTTTAACCAGCCAACACTCTTCCCCATACACATAATTAGTCTAACAGTCACTGTGTAAAACTTACCTTTCAATTTAAAGGGCACTTTCTTATCGCACAAGATCCCCAATGCGAGCCTCCATTTCAACCACATCATACCAATACAATGGAAAACATCCTTTTTAATTATCCAACTTCACTATTACATCCTTCTCCTGCTCCACCTCACTGAACATGAACTCCAAATACTCCGTATTGGACCTACCCAATTTAAATTCTTTATACTCAAGAGTCTCTCCAAACCTCCAACATAGCATTAACACATCTTCAACTTTTATGAATCAAAACTACGTCATCCACACCATACACCAAGGTACCTCGCCTTGAATTCCCGCGTCAAAGCATCCATCACTAATGCAAATTAAAACAGGCTAAGGGTCGATCCTTGGTGCAACCCCATGACAACTGGAAAATAATCTGAGTCTCCTCCCACAGTTCTTACACGAGTCTTGGCTCCATCGTACATATCCTTGATCACCCTAATATACGTCACAAGAACACCTCTAACCTCCAAACACATCCAGAAAACCTTTTTAGGAATTTTACCGTAAGTCTTTTTCTAGATCGATGAATACCATGTGCAAGTCCTTCCTTTCCATGCACTGCTCCACCAATCTCCTAAACAGATGCATCACCTTTGTAGTCGAGCATTCCAGCATGTATCCAAACTAATTCTCAAAGATAGTCACCACCTTCCTCACCCTCAACTCCACTACCCTTTCCTACACCTTCATCTTCATCGTGTGACTTAGCAACCTGATACCCCTATTGTTGTTGTAATTTTTTGTCACCCTTGTTCTTGTACAAAGGAATCATTGTACTCCATTTCCACGCTTCAGGCATCTTTGTCGTCTTGAAAATGACGTTAGACAACTTGGTTAGCCATGTCATACCTGCCCTTCCAGAGCTCTTTCAAAAATCAACCGAAATCTCGTCTGGTCCAGTCGTTCTACCCTTACGCATCCTACGAATAGCGTTTCTGGCCTCCTCCAACCTAATATGCCTAATAATAACCATAGTCGCGACAACTCTCTGAGTACTCTAAATCACCTAGCACAATGTCTATGTCACCCATATTGTTCAAAAGCTTATGGAAGTATGATTGTCATTTCTTCTTAATATGGACATCCTCTACGAAAACTTTACCATCCTCTCCCTTAATACATTCACTTGGTCAAGATCACGCCTCTCCCGCTCCCTCGTCCTAGCTAGCTTAAATAATTGTGTATCCCCGCATCCTCTAATTCTACATACAATCTCTCAAACGTGATTGTCTTAGATGCCGTAACCGCTAACTTCACCTCCTTTCTCGCCTTTCTATTCTGGCCGTTTCTCCTCCTTGGACTTACTCTCGACCAATTTCGCGTAGGTCCCATCTTCGCCTTTACCTTCACTTAAACTTCTCCATTCCCCCAACAATCCCCTCGACATCTACCCGAATGACCTCTTAAGACACCCAACACCTCTTTTGTTATATTCCTAATGCAACTGATAGTCTTACACCACATAATGTCTGCATCCCCACTACTCTCTCACATCCCTACCTCCATCAACTTCTCCCTTAGATGAAGGATACTAGCCATCGTCAAGCTTCCTCATCTGATTCTAGGTCGATCATCCACAACCCTCTTCTTCCTCAGTCATCTTTATCTCCAAATCTATCACCAAAAGTTTATGTTGGGTTGAAAGGTTCTCCTTCAAGATAACCTTACAATCTCTACAAATCATTTTATCCCCCTTCTTAAGGAGAAAAAAATATATCCGAGTCTTGGTCACCGAACTACGAAAGGTAACCAAATGTTCCTCCTCTTTCAAAAAATTCGAATTCGCGATCACTAACCTGAAGGCTCTAGCAAACTCCAAAAGCGACATTCCTTCATTTCTTTCCCCAAATCCACAACCTCCATGCACCTCGATATAACCCCTGGAAGTTGACCCAATGTGCCTATTGAAATCCCTCTTATGAAAAGCTTTTCAATGAAAAACTTTTCAATGGTGGACACACATCTCACCATTTTATCCAAACTCTCCCAAAAGCTCTTCTTTTCCTCCTCGTACAAGTCTACTTGCGGAGCGTATGCACTAATAATATTCCAAGTCCCTCCAACCACCAACTTAATCAACATCAACCTATTGTTAGCCCTCCTAACTTCTATCACATGCTTCCTAAGCTCTTCATCTACTAAAATCCCTACCTCATTCCTATTCCTCACCACTCCTCATTACCATAACATATACTAGTCCACATCCCGCGCCTTAGAACCTATCCCCTTGCTTTTCTGGACATAAGCTATGTTAATTCTTCTCTTCCTAAGAATCTTCACAAACTCTATGGACTTACCTTGCAAAGTACCTAAGGGGCAAACGAACAATAATCGCAGTATTGAAAATAAGGGTCGAATCAGAATAGTCACCAACACGCTAATAGCATAACACACAATAAAGAACACCAGCAGTGTAGAAACTAAGCAGAGATGCCAAGGATAAAAGTCACCAGTATTCGATAGTTCTTGATCGTGTTGGTGGATTTTGAGGCAAAATTTAAGGCGAAATTGGTTGCCGATATCTGTTGGTACTGTTGGGTCACCGAAGAGCCGCTGGAAATATCGAGATCCAATAGTGCACCGGATCCGAGTCTAGTAGTACCTGAAAATAAATAGGAACAAGAAAGGAAAAGGTAGAGAGAAAGTAACAGTAGTACTAATTAGAGATCTCGCCGGTGACGTCGTCGAAAAAGAGTGGGGTCGGAGTAGAGAGAGAGTCGACGATCAGTTGTTGCGAGGGAGAAGCAATGGAGCAAACCCATACCACCTGACGACAGCGAGGGGTCGACGATTGAGAAGCAAGGAAGGATGAGGAGAAAGCGTCGGTGGGGAAAAATAATTTTCAATGAATGGACCCATGCTAAACTATAGAATACGAGATTTGAAGAAGTGTCACTCCTAATTAGTAAAAGGTTTTTGATAAATAGTTTTTCATGGATTTCAAAGAGTTGTCTCATGCATGACTTTGACATAAAAGGACTTACGGAAGGATTGACAAAATTTACGATTTTATGAAATACGAAATGAATGGCTTGCAAGTCTTGTAACGATACCAACATGATTTATGCCCTTAATGGTAATGAAAGGTTTTCAAATGATATGTGATGATTTGAAATGGTTAAATTATGGGCTTAAAGAGAATTAGATGCTTGACTAAGAAGCCGGGAGTCTGAATGACTCAACACCGCAAACTTGCATTTTACCGACAGAAATAATTCGATCCTTAATTGGGCGACTTGATGATTTGTCCCTTACGGGATAATATGTTGGCATTAATGTTAATCTTAGACCATGCGGCAAACATGGAATGGAGCTCCTTGATCAGGTACAGATCGGACACCACATAGCCCGTGGTGAATAATGAATGTCGAGAATACCATCTAGTTCAAAACTAAAGAACAAAAGTCTATGTTTTTATCATGGTGTCATTAATGATATGTTCTTTTCGTTATACCTAAAACTCATTTTAATGATTATTTTTATGGAATATATCTTATCTTTTTACTTGCTTTACATACCAATACATTCCACGTATTGACCATCCTCGGGCGCTACACTGTCTCATAATGCAGGTTTTGAGACATTTTGTGATAATGTGTAGCATTAGATTCATCCAGTACAACTTCAGCTTTGGTTAGCCCTCCGTCTTTCGGAAAGCATGGTTATGTTGATGATTAGTCTTATTCTTGCTTTAATGAAGTGAAAGGGGTCTTGTCCCGATAGATGTCAACTCATGTATTTCAAAGGCTTCATAGACCTTGTTGATGTCAATTCCTGATGTTTTAAAATTTGTTCACCTTACTATGAAAATCTATGCTTTCGGATTTAAGACTTGAAGTTTATGAAATGGGTTCCACCTTGTATTCTCTTTTCATGACTTTAAATTATTTCACTTCCGCTTATTTTAAATGAATGCTCATGATGTAAGCCAAGTGGTTCTCTTTGGACGACACTTTAGACATACGCCATGCCCACGAACGCGTCCACAACACCATCTTCTATTGTATGGGGAAGTAATGCAGGAAAGTATTAGATTCTTCTTCATTGTTAAGTAGATCCCTTGTAAAGTTTATCCTTCCTTTGCCGGTGGGGAAAGTTTGTATCTAAGGAAATATTAAAACTTACAAGTACTCCCTCTGTCCATTTTTACTTGACACACCTAAGTAGTTATGTATAAAATGAAAAGTTTACTATATCACCCTTTGACTATAAAAAAATTCAATATTTTTAGAAATGCATTGGGAACTGACTAGTTAAGAGCAAATTACGAACTAAGTGATAAATTATCTCTTGATTTTTCAAACTGGACAAGTAAAAGCGGGCATATTTAATCAGTATAGTGGACAAGTAAAAGTGGACAGGGGGAATATATAATCGTTTAGGTGTGTGCTAAAAATGCTTCCTATAATATCAGCATGTATATGCAAGCAAAAATATCGGTGTTATAGGTAATACTAGACAGAGGAGCCCATGCCAACACGTGCCCAATATATATCACTCGTTTTATTTCAAATTATGTGACACGAAATTTTAAGATTGACCAAATTTTCTTTGATCGTAATTTAATAGATTTTTTAAAAGTATTTCAAGTAGTTAGATATTGTAATTTACCGTGCTTTTTAAATGGGGCCAATAATTCACTATGTTACAGTATATGCTTCTATTTAGTTTCTTTGATTTTTAATTTATTTTAGAAACAAGTTTTTATTGTCAAACAAATGTTATGACATTTAAAATCACAAACTTCAAAGAATTAATAACTGCATAACTGTTATTAACAAATTTAAAATCACAAATTTCAAAAGTCTTTTTTTCTTTCAAAATATTGTCTACATCACATAAAAAATACAAGGATATTATTTTACTGATTTTATTTGACCGTTTTTCTTGTTCTCCTTTTAGGTCTGTTTAAAAGAATGAATTTGTTCTTTTTCGGCAATTCTTTAATTCTAACATTCCACCCAACATTCTACATATCTTTATCTCAAGTCCCAAACTTTAAAAGTCTGAAGCCAAAATCAAATAAACAAATTAACAAAAGAATGTATTTGAAATGAAGAATTAAAAGATTATACGGCATTATATCACAAAATAGTCATAGGACCCACCCGTGATCGCATTTTATTTTTAAAAAGAACAGTGGTTAAAAATAAAAAGACATTAAAGAATATCACAAAATTTGGGCCCTAATAGCTGCACACGGACGTTTGAGCTCAGGACCTCCCACATGAAACTTAAACCCTTAACCACCAGGCAATGAGCAACTAACTGCCAAAATTTAGTTGATGAAGCAAATAGGTGAAGCAGCATGTAGCTGACAGCGAGACACGTTGACCTCCTTCCTGTGTAAGCAGCTTGAAGTGTCTTATTATATAAGAGAACATGAGAAAGAATGCGGGGGCTTTCATAAATTCTGGTGTTTATCGATCAAGATTTAAGTATTCAAACTTGAAAAATGAACCGTTTCTTTCCCCAAATGCACATTCTAGCAAGATTTTATCATCCAACAATAGGTTCAACCAGTCTTTTTTTCTTATTATGGTGTCCGAGCCAGCTTTCGCGCACCCCAACTAAATCTACGGAATACCTCCCACCAATAACAACTACCAGGTAACTCTGTCCGCCAAAGCTAAACAGATGGAAAAAATCAACTAGTGTTTTTGTCTCTGTTCGGAGTTGAATCTGAATCAGGCATATTGGTTTCCTGAACAAATTATCTCGTTCAGTAGGGGAAACGAACATGTCTATCCTGAACGGAGCTGGGCTGTTTTCAATGCTTATTCTCGTGAACTTACTGCCTAAAAGAGCAAGATTAATTAGGCCCAAATCTGAGATGAGATTGGATAAATCTTTATGGACCTTGTAACCAGGTATTATTAGACTTCTCAATTGCAAACCTAACAATCCAATCTAATCACCCATTACTGTACAATCCTCTCAGTGCTTCCAATTCCTACCATGTATCCCTTCTTTCATCAAGGGAATGTGGTCCATACTCCCCTGTGTAAATTCCTTGCATAATCAGATTGAGTGTGGAAAGAATAATGAAGATGAATGGTTATCTTTTAAACTTTCTTTGGAAAACTGTGCTCTTTCTAAAACCCCACTTTGGCCCCATCTGCTCCCAACACTTAGTCACCCATCTGTTGCCTCACACTTGCCTTGTTAGTCTACTGTCCTTTACTTATCTCGGAGGAAATAATACAGGTCAAAGTTTTATCTTCAATGTGGACATTATTTCCCTTCTATTGACCCCCTCACATTTCAGCAATCAATTTTAATCTTCATTTGGGTACAAACATTGAACTTCTATGGTTTCTCCAATCTCCTTCGTTCCCATAATTTATACCAAAATCCAATTTTTTAAGCTCTTCCTAAACCTTTTTTTTTTGATATAGCACCATATTTTCTTGAGCTTGGACTGCCCTTATTTCCTACATACTCCTTTGATCCAGAATATTTTAAACCTCAGAATATTCTTACCCACCTTCACATTTGATTTCTTGCCTCATGGAACTGATAATGCTTTGTGCCTGCTGGAGCGTACCAAAGGTAGAAGCACTTCTAAACTGCTATAGATGCAGATTCACCAATAATTTGCACTGGGACTACCCCAATCTCTCTTCCCTCCCTTTCTTCTAGTCTCAAATGTAGATGCTCCAGAAGAATTTGGGTGGAGATTTACCCTTCTCAAAGAGTTTTTCTCCTTCTAGCTATCAAATAAGGTAATTTTGCACTTCTCACACCATTTCCATCCCGATCATAAGTTACAAAGTGATTGCCACTTTTCCTGTTATTGACGATGCAAATCCACATAAAAAGGAGGTCAAACTGTGTAACCCGAAAAGCAGGCATCATTTTGATTGTGCAGGTGAAAGACCAAACTACTAAATAACAAGAACAAGATAGAGGCAGAAGACAATTCTCATATCACTATCAGATGCATACATAAATACATCAAGGAGGTTTTAGAACCAGTTAGTTTTTTTTTTTTGGCAAATCCAAAATGCTGATATACAAAATTAGCTCCCATACATCCATAACTGTCTAAGCGATTGCATGTAAAAGTATTTTGTTGAAAAGCAAATATCTATTTTAGGAGATAAATATGCTTTATAGATACAAAGGACACCCTCTGGGAGCTTCGGAAGTATTCCATGTTTCCTCTGCAAAATTCCTTTTTAAAAATTAACTAGTTTTAACAGTGGTGGGGCTTAATGTAAAAACTTAGACTTCTAATCTCGAGGACTCATATTCTTCCGGTGGCGATGCTTTTGTCTTCATTTTTTTCCCTTTTTCTATAAGGACCAATAGCAATGTTTCTTTTCCAATCAAGATGTCAAGTGAGGATTATGAAGAAAGACGAGGGATAAAAAAGACTCAGCATGTAGTATATATAGGAAAAATACCTCAATTATAATTGGTTTTCCGTCTTTCATAGCTTTCTTCAAATCACCAGCCAAACCTACAAAAAAACTGAGTGTTGATTGGATTCGCCTGACATGCTCCAAAATAGTTGTTCAGAACAAGAATTACCTTTCCTTACTATTCTGCACTCTTTGCAAAATTCAGTTATTAACTCCTCTGATGAGCTGAAATCACGTGCCCATACAGGAGAAGATGCCAAAGGTGCACTGATAAAAATTACAAGGTACACAAGTATTTGAGAGACACATGACATCACACTCGTCATATAACCTTTAGCTAGGCATGAACAAAAAAGACTACACAATTTTCTGGAAGTAACCAGTAAGTGAAATAACTAAATCTGCATCGACAGTTACATACTCTGTTGATGTCCGTAGCAATTCATACACCATGGCAGTCTGAAAAAAGATTCACATATAAAGCAAGCCAGGATAAACAGTGCGCTTGCACAGAGGAAATATAGAGGGATGAAAGAAGAACCTGCAAGACATTTGGCAAGTTCAGCCTTTGTGCAAGCTGGGTGGCAATAGTAGACTTTCCAACACAAGCAGTACCACAAACAAGAATTACCAAAGGCACTCGCATGTGGTGAAATCTAACAACATAAAGATAGTCAAAACAAAATTAGGGGTAAGCAACATCAAATACTAAATTAGGCTGTTTCAATCATTCCCTTCCTCATTGCTCCTTCATCTACAAAAATGAAGAAATAAGAAAACGATCCACAATAGGAAAATAAAGGGAAAGTTGGCAAAGAAAATATCAGCAACCTTGTAATCATTTTATAACGGTTTATATACTCTTCTCCAAAACCTCTTCGCTCCATAAGCTGAGAATCCAAACAATTCAGTGTTATTCATATACTTTCAGTGCTTTGAACAACTTCTAACAAAAAGGAAAATCAAGTCACATACTACAAGGTAAACTTCTACACATAACTAGTATCACACGTTAGTCGTATTAAGAAAAAGAAACTACAGAAATCTATTTTAAATATTTTTTGGGAATAATCTCTTGTAAGACTTTTGTGATTGAGGCAATAAGTTCTGCACAGATTTATTAGGGCAGTGTTTGTTTTCATAAGACAATCAATAGATGAACGACCTATAACATGCTATCAGTTAATTGGTACAATATTATGAGCATGTTAACCTCCAACAAAGAGTAATTCAATCCGAAACATAAACATCTTTGTGTCAAATATAAGTTAGAGAGACCATTCGATAAAAAAAGTAAATTGAAGAACGACTTAAAGCACAGTTCAGGTTAAACTGGATTCTCATCAGGACTTCGATTTAACAACCATAAGTGCCCTTGCAAGTCAAAGATACCAATCAAACAAGATAAAAAATCTTAAAAATGCCTATTGGATGAAATAATGAAGCAACTTTGCTTATTCTTTGAGACATTCAACAAAAGGAAAGAAACTCACAAGAACTCCCTAAGCACATGCAGAGAGCAAGAACAAAAACAGATGTTTGATGACATGTCTCAACTGGATAATGAAATCCAGTTGTAACAAGTTCAATTCTATAATCAGCACCGACGCCTGAGGAAGTGAAAGACAGAGAAATAGAGAGAGAATCATAGGAAAGTTTTGCTTGTTCTTCGTCACTAAAGATAGAAAAACTCATATTAATTAGCATCCAAATGAATTGCTACTATTTGTACCTTAAAAAAAGTCAAAACACCAAATTCAACAAAGTGGCAACATGTAAATCATGTTCAGGTCACCTATGCAATATCGAACTCACCAAGGAAAAACCATACCTCAGGGCGTAGAGCCAATGGAATAAGCAAAAACATTCACAGTTAAGTATCTTAGTTAATGGAAAGCTACTGAACCTCTGAAAAGAATTGGAAGCAGAGCACAACCGAGAACAAGAAATGGGGTACCTTGAACAAGTTTGCCTCCAAATCTGATTGTGAGCTGCATTAATTAAAGAAATAAGTGTTTAATTTCTATGGATCAAGTAGGGTAAAACTCAATGAGAAGAAGATAGAAATTTTGATGTCATACACATCAAGTAGGCTGTTGTCAACAAGAAGCTTCTTAAGCTCAAGTGCAATTTTAATAGCCACGTAATTTGGTATCTGTAAATGAGAAGTAGTGCACATAAACTCCACATTCATACAAAAAACTCTAGAAAAGAATATCTGGTAGTAGGTCATCCTTTTGAAATAAGGAAACCTAGGACACTAATAAGTGACAACATGAATAGCAATACAAATTGCCCAATTCAACGAACAGCAGAGTTGCGATGTTAGAATTTCAATAGGAATAATGTTGTTAAGCTATATCACTTAGTCATCGACTAAGAGAAGCAGCGGAACTTAAGGTGATGATATCTACATATATACTCTCCGTTTCATATTACTTGACCATTATTTAATACGAAGGGTAGAAAGGAAAAAATATTAATAAATTTCTCTTGATTTCATAAATTGAACAAGTAAATTGAGACAATTATTTTTAGTATGGGGACAAGTAATATGAAACTAGGGAGTAGCTCAAGGAGATTCCTCTTCTTGTTCTTTTTCTGACGGTAATTCCAAGTTGACAGTAAATTTTAATATTTCTGGTTCAAGTGATGAAATATAACTTGCTGATAATGAATTTGCATGTGATTGAACAAACATAATCTGCGACAGTGAAGGATGTTTAACCTTAGTGACGGTGAGCATTCTGCTGAGCAAAAATCTAGAGAGAACATAGTAGTGATCGGCATTGTCACCCAGCCATACTTTCACCTGAAACACAGTTAGCAAAAAAACTAGAAACAAGTCGAGCAAAAAAATTGCAGCAAGGGAAGGGATATAGACCTTAACGAAATCGTATTTGGAAGAAGCATTTCGAGTAGAGAAGCGACGAGCTGGAGGATTACTCCCGGCACCATCTTCTTGCTCTTCGTGATCGTAATCTACTTCATTAGTGCTAGGGCTTTCTATGAAAACCGCCTTGTCCTTCTTCATATTTATCGGACTCTGTGCACACGCAAGGTGATGATGCCGCTTATATCGAGGGAGAACATGAACAATCAATCCACTTCACCAGTAGTTTGTGTTTGCACTTTGCACACTAATTATGCTCAATGGCCTGCTAAGTCTCCGGACCATTTTGTTTTACTTTAAAAAAAATATAGCTTATGAAAAATAGTTTTTAAGAAGTATGGGTTATTTATTTTTAATTTTTTAAAGTTAATTTTAATTTTTTTAATTTATTTTTAAAATATACAAATATTTTGGCCGTTGCTACTTAAAAATTGGTTTAACTAACTTATAATCAAAGTCAAACAGGTTCTTACATTATAAAAGATATCAATATACTAAATAAAATTGTTGGAGCATTCAGTTCAGTGGAAAAAATGTGTAAAGCGTGTGCTAAAAGTTGTGTGAGGTCGGGGATTTGAATCTTAACTTTTATTTTGATTGTTAATACGATGGACCGATACTTTTGAAAATTCTCTCAAAGCTGACACTATAGCATTATCGTACCTAATGATAGCCTACCAGAATGGCTTTATTGGCCACTCATCAACGCCTCTCTCTCAATTCGCCTGACCAATTCCCAAAACTTCTCAGTAAGAAAGCAGTATCTCTAGGATCCTAGTTTGCCTAACCAATTGCAATCACATAACGTGAATAATTCCGTTAATATAGATAAGGTGAAATACTCAGACTTAATGAAGACAGCATCAGATAAGAAAGCCATTATGAAATAAAAACCCAGAGTCGATCCAATTCCTATTAAGAAGTTTGTTATTGTTAATAGAGTGCATAGAGGTACGTGGACGAAAAAAGAGGTTCAAAAAATGAACATCCTTGAGAATTTACAATATGCAATGGTGGGAAAGTTCTCATGTGGATAGCCAGAGCTAGATGATCTTAGAATTCAGATTCCAAAGTAATGCAAAATTGAAGGTGGATGTCAATTTGGTTTACTATGAAGTAGACATATACTTATAAAATTTACTAGAATGGAAGATTTCATAAACATTATGTCAACAAATATTTATTACATTGTTGCAAATGATGAGAAATGATATTAGATGAGGACGTTTATTTATGATGCGAAGTTCAAACTTGAAGAGGAGACTACATAAGTTATGGCTTGGATATCTTTCCCAGGCTTACTACCTACCTATTTTGTAGATGAATTAGTTTTCTCCCTAGCTATTGCTGTGGGGAGACTTTTACATTTGGACTCGACTACAATAAATAAAATTAGACCATGTTGTGCTACAGCTAAAGTACAAGTAGATCTCAAGGAAAAACTTCTAGATTTTATTAAGTTGCATGTGGGGGATAACAACAATACGAAAGTTAGAGTTGAAAGAATTAAGATTCAGTATGATGTTCGCTAAAGTATTGTTTTAAATGTAAACTCTGACATCATAAGGAGGAAGAATGCAGAGTCTTACATCTAGAACTGAAACAAAAAAAGGATCAAGTCAATGAGAAAGGATATGTAGAGGAGAATGATGAGTAAGAAGAAGAAGATAATTCAAGAAAGAGCTACATGAGACCTACTAGGAAACATCCAAGAGAAACTACGAAAGTTTTGAATCCCACAAACAGAAGATTTAGAATCGACCATGACGTAAAAATTCCTTCGTAATCAGGCTTACTCACCTAGAAAGAAGAAGTCCCTACAAACAATACATTTTCAGCACTAGTAAAGGAAGCAACTAAGAAGGCCGATGAAAAGGTAATAGAGAAAATAGCATAAAAAGTTCAACAAGGAAAAAATCAAATTCAAGAAAAGTAGAAAGAGGATACATTTGATGCATTATAAGCGAGAAAACAACATAAAGAGAGGGATGGAGTACAAAAGAAAAGTAATAAAAAGGCAACAACAGATGCGTTGACTAGTACTGTGTAGCTGGAAACAAATCAGCAGCAAAACTCCACACAAGACAGCGATCTTGAAAAGGTGAAGAATGGGGTACTGAACAATGATGCTACAGCCTGCATACCTATGGATAAAAAAGAAGTGGTTGATCAATCAGTTGAAATGGAAGATGTTTTGCTAATAAAAGAGGATAACTATAATGTTCATTATTGAATATCCTATCATGCAATTTGCCATAGCAAAATATCTCCAAGGATTATCAAAGCAGTTAAATTTGCTAAAAAAAAAAGGGAAACAAGGGGTGGGTAACCTACCTCAACCTATCAAAGTGCAGACAAAGAGGAATATATTCTCTCAATCCAAGCATAAATAATGAAATCTCTATTTTGGGATATAAGGATTGTTAAGACACAAAATACATTTCAAAAAGTGTAGATTTTGCACAATTATCATAATTTGCCTTTATTGTCTTGATGGTACCTTTCCAGGATAGTAAGCATAGTCACAAGTATAAATGAAGGCTTAGAATGAACTTAGTGATGCACTATAGTAATGGGAAAATTTGGTTGTTTATAAACCATGGATTTTGTTGCTAAAATTGTGAGCAACTCATAAAAAAAATTACAATGAGATTGACTAACTCTACCACTAAGATTGTCTAGATGCTTTCTATGATATATGCTAAGTGTGAAAGGTCCTTAAGGAAGATACGTTAAGAATTCACAATGATATGAGATATTCTTAGCTTATAAGGGTGATTTTAATATTTTTTTTTAAATGGTGAAGAAAAGATAGGAGGTCCTCCTATTGACAGAACATTTGTTGATGATCTTAGAGTCTGTTTGGAATCATGTAAACTTAGCCAGTTTACATTTATGGGAAGTCCTTTCACTTTATGGAATTAAAAGGCAAGAGAAGACTGCATATTTAAATGGTTGATGGAATGAAAGGGCAAAAGAAGATTGCAAAGGAGGTTTTATAAACCTTCTAAATTTATCGACTGAAAATTACTCTTTTCTAGAACTTCTGAGCAGTAATTGGTATGCTGGCATTTTTCCTGTTCCTTTCTTGGACTTAAAGAGAATAATAAAAAAATTAATAACTATTGAGCCTGTGGAGTAGGAGGCATATGGATACATTTTAAGCAACCGTTGATTAGGGAGGAGATTGCAAGTATTAAAAAGAAGCTATTTAAAGAGAACCCTTTAGAAGTGACTAAGGCTATCATGCAAAGAGATAAGGTAGAGTACAATAGGTATTTGTCTCTACAAGAAAGATATTGGAAATAGAAGGTAGGTTATGAATGATTTGAACCTAGAGAAAAGAATAGTAGATTATTTCACAGTATAGTTAAAGGGAAAAGGACGAAGCGAATGGTGAAGAGGATCAAGAACTCATAGGGTGAGAGGATAGAAGATGAAAGTGATATTGTGAAAGAAGAAATTAATTTCTATCAAATATATTTTCAATTGGAAAGGGACTCTACTAAATTCTCTCTGCTAGAATATGTACCAGGAATGGTTCAAAGGAAGGAGAATGCGTTACTGGAGGCATTACTATATTGTGAAGAAATTCAGAAGGTTGTTTTCAAGCTCAATAGGGATAGTACATGTGGAACTGATGGTTTTACTATGAGAGCTATTGAGTATATTGGGATATTACATACCCTGATATAACTAGAAGGGTTTAGGTCTTCTTCACATGTATTACTATTCCTAATTCCATTACCCAACTCACGTAGTCCTCACACCTACGAAAGAAAATGGTCAAACTATCTCAGATATTAGATTAATAAGCCTAAGTAACTCTGTTAACAAGATCTTGTCCAGATGTTTGCAGGACAAATTTGAGGGGATGCTACGAATTTCATCACAACTAATAAATATGGATTTGGTGATGGGAGTATTATTATTGAGAATGTTCTCTTGGACCAGGAAATTTTTGCTGACACTGGAAAAAGGAAAATTGGATAATGTTATGGTCATGCTAGATATAACTAAGGTATATGAAAAAGTATTATAGTTTTATCTTATACTATTTCCAAGGAAGATGGGATTCTCATATAGGGTAGTAGATATGATATGAAGGTTAACAACAAACAACTACTTTTGTGTGCTAATCTATGGACATGCTCATGGTTTCTCTCACTCATATAGATGGGCAAAGCAAGGAGATCCCTTCTCCCCAACTTTATTTTATCTTTTTGTCAGAAGTACTTACAAGGGATCTTAGTTCAATATTTTTAGATGGAAGATTTATTGGTTTTGGGATGACTAAATGGAGCTCCAATGTTAACCATTTAGCCTGTACATATGATATTTTCATTTTTTCATCCACTCATGAATATTCCTTAAGGAAAATAATGGAGGTTTTACATGAATATGATCCTTTGTATGGTAAGAAAATAACCAACTATAAGGGTTTTTTCTATCTATATCAAAATGCTAGAAGTACAGTGATAATATTGGTAGAAAAAAAGATCACCTAGAGAAACAAATAGAATGAGATGAAGAGGAGAAGTACAAATAGCACACGAACAACAAATAACTAAATATAACTCCCCAAAACCTGGTACTATAGTTGTAGGGCATATATATACAAAAAGTACAAATACAAACCAAGATGGAGAAAAAAAAAATAGCTATGATAGAGACTAGTAGTATAACTATAATACAGGAAGGAAAATTGGTCAACAAGGATGCCATCTGCTCCCCGAATTTCCTAGAATCACACCATCTAGTGCACACAATTGCATCCGTTTAAATGATGCATACAAGAACATGCATCAGGAAAAGATGCAGAAGTGTAGCATGAGTACCAAAATCAACCCGTACCCAGTATGCATCGTAGGATGACTAGACAAAAGTAATCATAAGCAATATAAATAGTGATCTATGGCAAATAGCATAGGAAAAATTTATGGATAATACGAATCATTTAATTACATCAATGGTTAATAACTGTAGTAAAAGATCAGCTAACAATGGGTGCGGTACAATTAAACAAGTATAAAAAAGGGCTACCATGAGGGTATAGTACCCAAGACCTGCACCACTAGCAACTCATGACCAAACATGACACTTACTTGGAGCTCCAACATGACTAGCACAAAGAAGTAAAAATATAAAATATGTAAAATCATCAACAAGTTAAACTAATAGAGAATCAGTAAGTGCACTATTACTACTAAGAAAAGATCGAAGGAACAACCAATGTCTACTAGAATACCACCCCGACTGGAATCCTATATGAATGGTAAGTACACTAAAACCACCGCATAACCCAACAGGTACTCCCTCCTTGAGATCAGAAGAGTACAACCAAACACGAAAGGATACGGTGCATGGAGTGCTAATAAGCATATAGTGCTGTACGCACCATCTTCAGTACAAGAATTAACAAGTAGAGGACCCAAAAAAGTTTCCTCATATACTTACCCAACCTATCCAAGAATACCCTTCCCCAGGCCATTCAACATACCTGAAGAGTGGCACCCCAGGTCGGAGGGTTCGTGGAGGGATCAAATCCCATGTATAAAAATTCTAATGAAAAATGAATCAAATGCCATAATCATCAGGTCCCAGAGTCCAAAATTCAGGCTCAGCTCATATATAATATCCCATTTGAAACCCAGATCAGGCCATGTAGGTAATATCCAAATCTCAAAAAGACCCAAATGTCCCCATGTAGGAGATATCTAAAAATTATTGTTATCATGAGAAAATATTTTGGGATAGTATGACACAATAGCTCAATACTTCTCATAAGAGAAGTAGTGGAAGATATAATCCCCTCCACAACCTCACTACGGTCCAGAGTCGGTGAATAATAATATGCATCAAAGGTGTAACTCCTACCCCGACCATACTACATTCTAGAGTTAATGTGCAACAAACGTGTAGGGAAAAATAGCCCCAAGGTAAGTAGCTAAGCTACGAGCCAACTAAATTGGCCAAAGTCCAGAGTAGGGCCCTACTAGTCATCCCATCCCCAAGCTGGCACTTTACCATACATATACCATACTAATACCTAGTTCAATGAAAGTAGACCATATCCTAACTGAAATCCTATGATGTCCTCGAGAGGCATGCCCAAATATAAAAAAGTCACGTATGATGTTTGGAATCACATGAGGATAGTGAAAACGTAACACATTCTAATACGAGTAATGCAAGACCAATTTTTCTATATAAATTTCAGGATAAAAATCAAAACTAAAATTGAGTCCATAAATTTGAACAACACGAAAAAAAAGATATTTATACCAACAGGTAGATCATATATCATAAATTATATTCTATAAAATAAGGGTTGATTTAATAATATAAATGAGAGATCTAAACCCAAATAAGCGGTTGGGCTTATTTTTATTAGGCTTCATTAAGAGTAAATTGGTTATTTACTAATGAACTCAGAAACTCTTAAGAAGCATCTTAGAGGCATAATGTTATAACTTTACACTTGAGAAGAAGGAGAGGCAATCATAAGGGAGAAGACGGAAACCCTAGGAATTCAATACAGCAAATTACAGTAGAAAAAGATTGATTAAAGCAGAGAAGAATGATTTCATGTGGTATTTGTTTACTATGACTTTCATATTCTTTGTAAATCATATGGGTGAATCACTCGAGTTTTAGGGCTTGTGGTTCACACACCACAGATGAATGATAGTTAATGAATTGTTATTTTTTTCTAATAAATTGATTGTTCTTCTATTTTACTATACTTGCGTTTCTAATTGCTGGCCACTTTTAGAAGCAGTCTTATACTTG
>JBDJHY010000078.1:12198812-12214077 GCA_039654485.1 Withania somnifera
TTACACAATTATTCTCTAAACAAAGTAGATTCGTACAAGGTATATAGCTTATAGGAAGGTAAATCTGCCTATGATCAGTTGTCTTTTCTGAAAGTAAACCTATTTCTCGGATCGTATGAAAATACTATTGGTACGTACTGCAACCAATGATCGTCAAAAAATCCAAATTAGATAGTCCTTCTAAGTAACCGATCAATTCAAAACCCAGTCGTAGACATTTAGGATAGAGCGAGACCAAAATCCATAATCTAAGCATTAGCCTAGGATGAATAGGCATCAGGGAGATTGCGAGTCCATTAGTAAACCTACCATGATTCAATCGAATCCACGACCCAGTCGTGGATCCATATATTATGTGTTAGTTGGAGAATAACTTTCCTAAATGGTTTTATCTCATACAAAAGACATGTTGTTTATTTGTGGATAAGATGCCTTCTCTCACACCTCCAGTCTACATGATGTTTAAATTGGACTGTTTCTCAAAGCATAGCGCCTCAACATGTCATCATCAGACAGAGATTTGGTATGAACACACGTCGAGCACTTACCATCCCTCATAGATATGCAGCCATGGCCCCATCGTGTTTCGGTCTTGGTCAAGTACTAGAATGACAAGAAAATGGTATTTAGGTTTGGAGAAGTAGAGTTGACATCAACTTTCGAAGAGTTAGGAAGCACTTATGAAAGTATCCATATGTGTCAATATCGAAATAAAAACTTGGCATACAACATATTGGTCCCTGAACATGGGAAAAGAAAGGAACAAAAAAGGGTTTATGCTAAATCAATATAGCGGTTTGGGACTGACACAATATTGCTGCATTTCATTTCGGAACCTATGTGTTTATTTTGGCAGGTGCACGGGTTTCGAGAGATACCTCTTAGAGTTTTGAATTGAACAAGAGTCGAAGGATCACAAAGCCTTTGCCTTTGTGGTTAGCCTACTGGGTACCGTAGTTTTCCCTTAATATGGAAAAAACATTATCCATCCCAACATGGTCATGGCTACTCACACATTCTTTATTGGAATCAAATATGGATCCTTCGTTCAGCATTATACCCTGGTACCAATCATCATAGTTGATCTGTACCGGGCATTAGGAGAGCAAAAGTGGCAAAAGGTTTTTTCAGGGATGAAACCTGCTATTTCAATGGTGGTTGGTGAAACATTTAGTCAAGAAAGATACGTCGTGGGATATGGATCACTAGATCATTTTGATCACTTCTCTTTTCAATTGACTTTCTTTGTAGATGATAGGTATAAAGTCAATGATAGTTTGTTTTTTTTCTCACCAGCTTGAGGATTTAAAAGACGGGACATATAGTGGTCACTTCCTAAGTTACGAGCTACTATCCATATAGTCCAAGGAAAAGACCAACAATTTCTCGTATTTGCAGGTATCTGTGGTACTCGCCCAAATGTGCTTAGAGAATTTGGGATTTTGCAAAATGTTCCCAAAACTATGGATATGAAAGAATTCATGACTGGAAATTGGAAGGTGAAAATACCACTCAAATGGTTTATCATCCAAGCATAAAAGAAGAAAAGGGTTGGAGGAGAGTATTCCAAAAACCAAATCCAACCAGAAGTCAATAATGATTACAAAGAATGGTTAAAAAAAGACATGGTTAATGCTATTCGGTTAGAGAATATCACACCACCAATTCAAAGAAGGCCCATAGAGAGTAAAAACATTCCTCCACACACAGAAGATAGATTGACTATTCAACGATTGTAAAAAAGGTTGAAACACGTAGAAAGCGAGTTAAAAGAGGCTAGAGAATGCTTGGTCCAACTAGGAGACCATATGGAACGATAGATATTAGTCGTGAACTCCCTATCAGAAGATGATTGAGCGCAATTGGCAGGAGCTCATTTAGTCATGAGACATTATCTCTTCTAATCAGAAGTAGACAAGGCCAAGATGGCATTGTGTGGAGAGGTTGCAGGTAGTAGTAAAGTTTTGTTTTTCCCCTACGTAGGAATGTATTGAGTTTCTCCTGCGAGGGCTTCAGTTCATCTTTACCCCTGTATGGGATTGTTTGACTTTGCTCTTGCGAGGGCTTTGTGTTATCTTTTTCCCTACATGGGTTTGGTTTTTCTTCTCACCTGCGTGGGAATATTTTGTTATCAACTATTTTTAAAATTGATAAAATAATTGAACCAAGTTATTTTGCAACATCGCTAGGCCTGATCCTTGGGCATAATCAAGGGCACCTATTTAGGGCACGCTTTGTTGTATTTCGTGATGTGTTTGTTTAATTGCTCTATGATAGGATAATTTTAACCATTGAGGGACTGGTTATCTTACCACCACTTACTGAAGTCTGACCAAACTAAACCACGTCATCCTTAGGTTTCTCAGAAGGTCAGCAAGTCTTTAAAAATTTTCTTTTCTCTTTCTTTCCGAAAGGACATTAACTCAAGATGGACGCTGAATGACTGATTTAGTAAAAGTGAGAGGAACTCAATAGGAAGATTAAGGAGGCTACGAGGAATATTGAGAAAACTAAAATGATCAAACAAGTCGTGATAGTTCGAGCTCTAGAAATAAATAATAAGATGGCTAGCATCGAAGAAAAAATGGCCATTATAGATTTATAGGTAGTGAAAGTCCATAAAAGGCTTAGGCAAGAAAAGGAAGAAGCTTACAACCAAATAAAAAAGATCACACCAAAAGAATATTCTTACATAGAGTCCACTGGAAAGAACATTAGATTTGCACCCATTTCCACCATAAATTGGGCCAGACTCAAGAAAGAAGCAGTTGTGCCAACTCGGGTAAGGACCAAAAATAACTGAATCACTCTAACCACACATTATCATTGTAACTATCGTACCAGGATTATATTATGCTATGACCTATTTAAAGTGCTAACAACCATAGGAATGATATGCCTAGATTGTACTGAAGGATATCCCTGTCTTCTAAAAGATTCTTACAAGAAATGCGTGTATCATCCCTTATAAAGAGGACACCTTATCATTGAGTTCATAATTTTGAAGGCTTGTTTGAGAGAACTAGTTAACCATGGCAGGATGAAGAATTTATTGGGATTGTAGCATTGTGCTAAAATGTGAAGAAGTAGCTCAAAGGATACCCCTCTCAGAAGATTCAATAATTCGTGAGTACCGCGTCACAGCTTTTCGTGAGTCATACTTGAACATCTATTTCCAACTCATCGACGCTAAGATTGTTGAACCAGCAGAGAGAAAAGAGTGAACCATTACATCAGCATGTCATCGGGGTCAAGAGATTTGTCTTTACCATGAAGGGGAAGGAGGGAACAACATTGAGGACTGACTTACATTTCGCACTCTCATGGAGATATTAATAAATGAAGGAATAATCAAATTTGGAACTCTCGCTCGATCAACCTTAAATAAGCACAACTAGAATAGGTAGAGTTTGCTTTTATTTTTCAAAATATTTAAAAGTAGCAAAAGTCTTGTATTTACTTTTCCACAGCTATGTAATTTGAAATAATTATAACCGAGTTAATGTCCATCCTTTTTACTCTTGAACTACATTGGGCATGAATTCCTCTCGAGGACATGTAGGCAGCCTTATGGCCCATCCCTATTGAAGAAAAATCTCTTTTTCTTTCTTTTTTCCTTCACACGTTACCAGAAAGTGAACATATCCTTGCTCACTAAGTCTAAATTACCCAAATACCCAAATATCGATCCATTAATGGAAAAGAATTATATATGTGTTTTTATTGCGTTTGATATTTTTCATTGATTGTTATGATAAATAAGCTAACTAGTTGTGACGTTTAAGTTATTCTTATGCAAAAGGTATAGTTGAAATTAGTCTGTGCCAATGATTTGGCAGAACATCCTTATTCTACTAGATCAAAGTCACATCGAGATTCCCCTCCAGATTCAGAATCATCAATTAAGAAAGGAAAAATGGTCGGTATTAATGAGGAGGATGACCTGACTGAAATCACCATCTGAGATGACATGATAGCCAATCAGAACCAAATTATCTATAAAATTGACCCAGCTATTGGAACAAATAGAAAAAAAGGTGCAGAAAACCAAGTATGTGGCTAATCTGGCTCATACTGCTAACGTCTCTTTTGGAAATTCGTCAGGGCATCAGCTCCAAGTTCCTCCTCTGAATACTAAGACCCAGTCAATAACATCTCCCAAGAGCCACACATACTGGTTCTTCATACCAAGTCAGAGCTCCTAATACACAACACACTAACCAAAAAAGCAATTTGGGACTCTATTACCCAAAAAATTCCCTACCCACTCAGCAGAACCAACATCCAGTACCAAACTCTTAGAATATACCCTTTTCTTTTAATGCAAATGACTGTACCACATAAAACCCCATGGGCTCCTACCCAATCCCAGCACAAGACACACAAAATTCAATAGTCTAGGAACCGCTCCTAACCATTTTACCATGTCATGCAATACTCATATCTTACCCCATTCTCTATAACCCTAAGGAGGACAAAGAGTGGAGAGATCTGGATGATGGCTAAGACAAAGAAATGACATAGGTAAAGAGAAAATAGCCAGGATAAAGGAAACTAGAATCACATCCAAGGAAGTTGGTTTGGCTTATGATGGTATCTATATATATTCATGTCTGGATTTACCAAAAGGCTTCAAGATCCCCAAGTTCAAAAAATTCACTGGAATCAGGAACCCCACCACTTATCTAAAAAGCTACTATGATCAGATAGTTGGGGTTGTGAAGAATGAAGCACTGTTATTGAGGTTATTTAGTTGGAATTTGAGTGGGGAAGCCTTGGAATGGTTCATCGTCTAAGGTTTCAAGAAGTGGTCAGGTTGGAAACCCATGGACAAAGATTTCATAAAAAAGATATGCTTACAATGTTGAAGATGTGCCTGATAGATACTCTCTGGACCATATCGAGCAAAAGACCAATGGGTACTTTTGAGATTACCCTTACAGGTACAGGAAAGAAGCAGCCCAAGTTTCATCACCTATGACTGAGGAGGAAATTGTAGTTATTTTCATGAGGGCACAAGAACTAGAATACTATGATAAGATAATATCTATTATTCGAGAGAACTTCCTAGATCTGGTCAAAATTGGTGAAACAGTAGAAGGAGTTATTATAGGTAAAATCACCAGGGTATCAAAATTCACTGGGATACCTAAAGAGAAAAAAGAGGATATGACAACCACTTAACCCCCTCCTAATTTCCAAGATGAGGAGATCTCTGGGCCTTGATTTAGAAAGAGCCACCATAATTCCATTTTATACTACCCTTCCTCCCTTAACCATTATTATGTACCCAGCTTAGTCACAAATTGTTCCACCATGTTACTTTGTCCAACCTACATTATCAACTCCACAACTAAATATCCGACCTACTTACCTGGCACCTTTCCAAAATTATCAAAACACCTCAAATGTCCAAACTTACCAGAAATATCACACCAAATGGAAAGACTTTCAATGCTGCCTGATCCAATTTTGAAAGAGAACTGCCAAGAACCTTCACCACACTAGTTGAAAGTAGGGCCAGTTTCTCAAAATTTTCCGAACTCATACAGCTTTTCCCGACTAAGAACATCAACATCAACACTTTTTTTTACCGAGATGATCAATGATGTTCATATTATTTCGATGGTGTAGGAAATGGCACCAAAAAATTTTCTCTTCTAAAGTATAAAATATAAGATTTGAGTGATCAGAAGCGATTACCTTCCATATAACACCAAATGTCACTACTAATCTCTCCCAAATCATGGAGGGACCATCATGAATATGATATAGATTGATGATGAATGGATGATCAGTAAAAGTATCATAAAAAAGGAAGTCGAGGATCCTACCAAAATAAAGGAAGTCCTGAGGTCATAACAACCTCGACGACTAATGAAAAACCCTAGTTTGTTTCCACTATGGCACCTCATAAATTCTTTTTCTTGGTTTTGATATGAAAAGAATTCATTATGAAAACTGCTGCTACCCATAACATGAATAGATATGGGAGGTTCTATACACCGAATGAATTAGCCAATGACTCTTATATGAAGGATCAATTTAAGAAACCCATTACCGAAGAAAAGTTAGAAAAATTCTGGAGGAAAATGCAACCTAAGGAGTACTCCATATTGAAGCACCTCGAAAATACTCCAGCATAAGGAAATTTTAATGAGTTCCCAAGACCACCTACAAGCATTTCTTATGGTGTTGGATAAGACATATATACCAACTAGAACTAATGGCGAAGACTTGGTTGCTATAGTCAACAGAGTATTAGGTAACCATAAAATATGCTTCACCGATGATGATCTACCATTCGAAGGAGTAATGCACAATAAAGCACTCTATATCACCATAAGGTACCGGAATCAGATAATAAATAAGGTACTCATTGACAATGGATTTGGTCTAAATATTTTCCCATTGTCCATATTAACTCAACTCAATTGTGATATCTGGAAGATCAAG
Organism: Withania somnifera; assembly: GCA_039654485.1. Taxonomy (NCBI): domain Eukaryota; kingdom Viridiplantae; phylum Streptophyta; class Magnoliopsida; order Solanales; family Solanaceae; genus Withania; species Withania somnifera. The sequence continues at coordinate 12,205,269 of JBDJHY010000078.1, forward strand.
CAAAGTCATGTGAACATCCGAGCCTTTGATGGTGAACCTAGATACACCATGGGTAAAGTCATCTTGGTATTTCAGATGGGACCTTCTGATTTGTACTGAATTTAAAATGTTGGATATAAACCCAGTTACAATTTATTATTGGGATGACCCTAGATCCACACTACTAGAGAAGTGTTTTCCACTTTGCATCAACTGATGAAGTTCATAAGGGAAGGTTAGGAAGTGACCATTCAAGGGGATGGAAGTCATTTCAATCATTCCAAAGGAATTGTTCCCGTGATAAAGGATTCTCCTAAGGGAACTGAATTTCATACTATTGAAATAGTTCATGAAACAAGCGAAGAAGTGGTCCATCATATTCTAATACCTTCTATATACAAAATAATGGCACATGTCATGCTGAGAAGTGGTTTTGAACTAACTATAGGTCTCAGAAAAGACATCAATAGAATAACTGAACCTATCCACATCCCTAAAAAATGTTTTAAGTATGTCCTGGGATACATCTAACAAAGGAAGATGAGATAGATTTTAGTAGGAAAAGAAGGATCGTAGTTTGTTGAACTCCCTCTGTTGTATCCCTCTGTTGTACTAATCATTTTCTGTCCATATTTCGGTTATATCTGAGAGCCTGTAGAAGGGAATCATATTTTTATTTAAAGAATGTGATGTCATCCTAGATGAAGTCCTTGTTACAACTAGTATCCGTCCTGTAAAGACTAGGGAGAAACTGCAGAACTAGAAATCTATTCTACTCATAACTTTTAGGGAATCAAGGTAGATGATTTTTTCAAAGAGTTTACCATAAGCCGGTGATGATCTCAATGAGGCCGAGACTCACCTTTTATTTTTTCATAGTTTCCTTATTTGTAGTTTCTGAATTCCAAAAGGCACGGATACATACTTGTATAAATCCTGAGCTACAGTTTGTAGACTATTTAATTTAATGAAAAGCCTCTTCGTTTTATGAAATTTTATCTTACTCATTTTTTTGTTGCTTTCTCGTATATTTGTATCTAATCTTATGTTTGTGCTTTTAGTAAAGAGATTTTAAAACCCATTTTTGTCATGTCATGCCAAGTCCCAAGCGAACCAACTGAACCCAAAGATGATAATCCCTAAGAATATGAAAAATAAACTGCATCCCTTTAGCAACTAGCCAAAGATTTGAGACACTTTAAGAATCAAGAAAATTAAAACCTACAGGAGATTGAAACTGTCAACCTAGGAAATAATGAGAAAGTTAAAGAAACTAGAAGAAATGTACACATGACTGAGAAACAAAAGGAGGAGCTCACCCACCTCCTCCAGTAGTATGTTGATGTATTTTCTTGGTCCTATAAAGATATGACCGGATTGAGCACCGATATTGTCTCTCACAAGTATCCAACTGATCCTAAATGTAATCTTGTGAAATAGAAAGCCAGAAAACTTGAACTAATTTGAGTTTGAGAACCAAAGAAGAAGTCACCAAATAGAATCAGTCCAAGGTAGTAGAAGTTACCAAGTACCCTACTTGGTTAGCCAACATCGTTCCTGTACCCAAGAAGGATGGAAAGATCAAAATCTGTATGGACTAGAGGGATATAAACAGTGCCAGTCACAAAGATAATTTTTTGCTGCCTAATATATATATGCTAATTGATAACTGTGCCAAACATGAGATGCGGTTATTTATTAATTATTTCACAATATATCATCAGATTCTGATGGATAAAGAAAATGCAACAAAAATGACCTTCATTACACCATGAGAAGTGTATCATTACAAGTTAATTCCCTTTAGACTCAATAAAGTCTGTGCCACATACATGAGGTGCATGGCAACTATCTTCCATGATATGATGCATAAAAAGATCAAAATGTTTGTTGATTAAAACAAGTCTTGAAAAAGTGTTAACTACTTGCATTATTTGAGAAAGCTCTTCGATATGATGAGCACGTATAATTTAAAGTTAAACCCTACCAAATGCACTGTTGGAGTACTTGCAGGCAAGCTATTGGGTTTCATAGTCAACTTTCCTTCAAGATGAGCTCGGAATTAGATTCTAATAGTTTCTCTACCTCTGAAATTCCAAATGAATTCAAGATTAACCTTAAGTTCACATTTCGGAGTTTTCATTTGCAATTTTGCCAATTTGTAGATTTTGGTTAAGTTTAAGGCTTAAAGTACTTGGTAGTATTTTGGTGTTTGGAGTGTCAGAAAGGATTTCCGATGCTTTCATTAGTTCTAAAATGGTGAATTTAGGCTATTTTGACCCTTGGTACACTTCATAAGGTGTTTGTGCTCGATTTGAGTTGGTTTGTGGAAAGTCGAAAATTTCTCATTTTGGCTAAATCTTTGTTTGGGGGTTATTTTTTCTCAAAAGTGTAAGTTTTGTCGATTCCATTGAGTCCAAAATGTATTTTTCACATAGGATACATATTTAGTTTTCCAAAATTAGACTCTATTCATTTTTGAAACCCTGGATCAATTCTGAAAAGTGTTGTTTTTGCTGGTGCATACACAGACTGATTTATTGGTCAAAATGCAATTTATCGGTGACCAATAAATTGAACATGTAGCGGATAAATTTTCACCTGTCAGTGGTTTCTAGTTTTCGGAGAATACCAGTTTATCAGCCAGTAACCGATAAATCGGTACCTGCTCCTTTTTCCAAGGAGGGGATGTCGATTTATCTGCACCTTGTCTTATTTATTAGTACCCCCTTATTTTACAAGTGCTCAGGAGGATAGTGATCTATTGACACAAGTGAACGATAAATCGTTATCTTAGGCATATTTCTTCAGTTTTCAGCCCATTTTTGGTTCATTATTTCATCTACTTTTTCTCTTTACTTTTGGTGTGATTTGCTTTGGATACTTCCCTAAACTCCATAGAAAAGTTTCCTGAAGATCCCATAAGTCTTCCTCACCCTAGGTAAGTAATTTTATCCATTTAATTCCATTCAAAAATTGGGGTTTACCTCTATTGATGCCCTAGTCATGATTTCTTGATTTCATCTCTTATATCCGAAGTTATGTGGTAAATCCTTGTTCATCAGGGCTATTATCATGACCCAATTTCTCGAATCATGATGGCACCTATTATACCAACAGTAGGAGAACCAACCCCATAGTACGAAGCCGAAGAGAAGGACTACTATATCAAATGTGAAAACACTAGTGTAGTAATTAGAAGATAAATAAGTGCGGAAGTTTAAAGAATCAAATAAACACCCAAAACTCGGTATCAGTGTCAAACAAACCACTAAGTACAAAAACATGAAATCTGAATATCTAATACAACTATGTCTCTGAAATACATGGAGATCAAATATGAATGCCAAAGCCGAAAAGAAGTAGGTAAAAGTTGGACGCCAAGCTCACCCTGAATCTCTGAAGTAAAATGTAAACTACACGAACAACTGGCTGTGATCACAGTCGGGAACATATACTCGATTCTGCACAGGTGCAAGTGTAATATGAGTACAAGTTGTCGAAGCAACTCATACCCAGTAGGATTGAGGGCCCACTAGGCACATAAAAATAATAAAAGCAATAAATAACAGAATACCATAAAAGGGTCACAGAATCAAATAGCACAACAAGGGAAAGCTAGCTACTCAAATAAGAATCAAGTAGGCAAGTATCGTTAGATAATCACATATAGGATCTCAGGCAATGAAGGAACACATACCCGAAATCCTTGCAACAATATATGTGAGTAATAGTTCAATAAATCAGGAGTCAAAATAAGAAAAGAGGAGAACATGGATGGTATACTTGAGGTTAAATAAATTAGGAGTCAAAATAAGAAAAGAGGAGAACATGGATGGTATACCGGTAACCTCAAGTAAAAAGGATGAATGAATAAACAGTAACACAAGGCACAATATCCCACGTATAATGAAGTAGAAATTAACTCACAAAATAACTAAACAGTAATAGGAATAATAAAGCAAAGCAATTAAACATTGAAACACAGGAAGCACAGCATACACAGAAACACACTCACCCGTAGGCATCCACATACTACCAGGGGTACACTGAACAAAACAAGTGCAAAAAAAGTAAACACAATCATGTGAGTAACCGGTCCTGCATACGCATCTTCTCTGGTACCTGTAGGCCCAGCAGGTAGAAACTATGGAAGGATAACCTAGATACTCCTGGTATAACAGTCTCTTGTCTCCTATAACCCCTCCTCCGTGTCGCATGAAAGCCTGAAGGCAAGGTCCATGGAGGTATATCACCACATATGATTTCTAACGTCATCAAATCCTCACATCCCAAATCACAAAGCCTTAAAGATCTCAAGTCTGGCATCTCCTGCCTCACTCAATAAGTCAAGGCGTACATCATCTGTATATCATCGTATCACTAATAGTCCTTAGTAAATTGGGTGTCATCATGTTTCCGTAATCAATACTACAATAAGTGTCAAAAAGTTGTACTCACTGTCATACGATAATGAACTCAAGTCCCAGCGGTTGTACTCACTGCAGAATGGAGTCGGTCTCAAGTCACAGCATTTATTAGTTAAATGATATTTCTCGGTGCCATGATGTGAAGCCTGGGCTAAAGCAAGTGAAAATAGTATTACTAGGTGTTCGATACTATGCCCAGTCTAATACAGTAAAAAATCACTACTTATATTATTATTAGAATGTTACTGTTTATTGCTTTATATCATTATTCATCTTTGTTATCAAAATCATCAATTAGCCATCATGGCTTAATAATTAGGGTGTGATACTGACCCAGCCTCAATGCACTCTCATCGGATCCATAAGCCCAACCTCTAGTGTCATGAATGCACAACATATCAACAAGTATATATCAATATATGATCATGTAATAGAAATTCCCTATGCAGTGTTTAGGTATCTCTAGCCAACTTCTAAGTCACAGGCACCGTATCAATTAGACACCTAAATATAAATATTAACATCGAACGAATGAAAGAACGATATAGGATAACTATATCAACCTAGATACCCGACCCACAGATGCTATTTGGTACAATTATTAAAGTTATAAGCCCAGAGATAGCCCCACAGAGCCTACCTGTCGTCCGACGATAAAGCGCTGTGAGTTAGTTAATAGCACCGACGGATATCAAACGATCTCCAAATGATCTGAAACTTACATCAAGTATTCTATATATTAATACGAGTCTAATAGTGTATTTTATACTAAGTTCTAGACTAGGCCTAAAACTGGCTTGCAGGGCCTGTTTGCCGCAACGAAAATTAAACTTCACTATGGGGTTCCCATCGTCCTTAGGAACCCATGCTCCAAGATTGAGCACAATTCGAGTGAACAAAGGGCTTCAAAACAACCCAGAGAGATTAGACCTTAACGGGGTTAAATATGCAATTTTGAGGAATTAAACATTAGAATTTCGATGTAAAATTGATTATAGAAGAAGTATCTACTCACATAACGAAGAATTACTCGATAATATACGGGTTATAGCATGATTTTATCAATTCCAATAATTGGGGTTCATTCATGGAGGAATCTAAGAATTTACAAATTAAAGAAAGAAGAAGGACTTATCGGAAGTAGGGACGACACACGAAATCTTTTGGGACTTTTATCTGCAATATTGGGATGACTTTCCACAGGTTTATGCCTTGAAAGATAAGGAAAAAATTATGTTTTGGGTTTTCTAAACGGAAGAAGTGAAGGGGCTACAACTATTTAAAACTGCTACAATTTCCTCTAGGGTGCCTCCAGGGGTTGTTGGGACAACCTCGCTGGAATAGTCAAAACGACCATCCGAGGGCGTTTAAGCAAAATGATCCCTCAAACAAAATATAGCCAAAAACACACTACTCCACCAAAGTACTCAAAAATACACCGAGCACACTGACAGAAACACCAAAACTCTTCCTAGCCTAAATACAACATTTCGAAGCTGATGGAAGTATCAGAATTTCAATCCAACACTCGGAACACCAATATACCACCCAAACTTCACTTTAGGCCAAAATTAAACTAAAATCTACAAAAGGACATAAATTACAAACGAAAACTCAAAAACACAAACTTAAGGTCAATCTTTACTTTATTTGGCATTCCGGAGCTAACGGAATTGTCGAAATTAAATTCTGAACTTGTCTTGAAGGAAAGTTGACTTTGGTCAATGAGTACTTATTTTTAAGATGTAAAACAAGCAATTTGAGATATTGCACAACCGAGTCTCCAGGGATCCGAACTAACGGTCCTAGCAAGTCATAAATGACTTGGGGTAACTACCAAAATGCTAAACGTTGCGTATTTATCAAAAAATGATCATGAGGATCATTACACGCTGTACTCATGGGCCTCATAATTTAGGCTCTCAATGGTGCTGACGTGGTCTGTCACATATAAGAATGATATTCTATCAAATACCATCTGCTCTGTAGCCAAGAGAAGATGAGACCTTAAACTTCTAAGAAATCGGCGAACTTACTCATACTCAATAGGCATGACTATGGCCCATGTTTAGATAACTCGTGAAATGGGCCTCATACTACAAAATGGGTAATAAACCCTAGTGGAGATTTATGAATTCATCTCTCAGCCACTCCTTTATATTGTGGGTATATATTTGGCTAGAAATGCCTAAAAAAAATATGCCTAGGTCATGGTCAGAGAATCAACTAATCTGCAACTCATATATTCTCACTACTATAGTTTCATTGGACTACCCAACTGAAATATGGTATAACACACTCCGTGGAACTCTACCAAACATACATTATGCAACCTCTCCTGGCAAATGAAAAAGAAATCATGAGCATTTTCTCCCGGAGCACTTGAAAACAGTGGACGACCAAGTCTAAGAAATCTTCCCAATATCTTCTACTCCTCTGTCATCATAACTAGTCGAGCCACCATCGACTAAACTACCACTGGCACCAGTAATACCTCAATATAGGGATCCCCAACAGTTAGCTTCTCTCCTGAACCTAGGAACTTATGCTTCTTCATATGTTGAATCTGGGCCTCATCTAAAGTTTGACCTCCTAACATACCAAGCAACTATTGCAATACATGCTTGGTCACGGATACATTCTATACAAGTAACTCTCCAAATATATACAGATACATGGTTCAGTCTAAGATAAATCACATATCTCTGAACGGTCAAAACATATATCTATATATAAGTGTTGCAACATGTATCTGAAGGGTTACAACATGTATCCACATATATCTAAGTGTTACAACATGTATCCGCTTGGTTATGGTATGTTTCATATATCGGAGGTTACTCTTTTATTAATTTAAAGTAATGAGATTATAACTAAATATAGTAAGGATGCTTAAAGATTTATCTAATTGTCACACATTTTAATTATATAATTCATACAAATACATACACTACATATGCGTAGCAAGAGACCATCTTTGGTCCGGCCGCCGATGGTGAAAATAAGGGAGGGTAGATACATATTTCACTGGCATCTTTCAAGCCAAATAAGTACATAACTATTACACGCCGACGACTAAAAAATATTTTTATGACAATACATAAAACTTAAACTCTTATAGATAATTGACGAGGGATCGATACGTGGCACCGGGATTCCAGCCAGCGGGAATCACATTCTTGGCTACTAGTGTCTGGTCAGAATATTGTGAAGTCAATCGAATAGAAAAGGGAGGATGTAACTCAGAGCCAGCATCCAGCTTCCAAACAGCACCCCAGGACTCCTGCATTTGCCTCCATTTATAATTCTTTCCTCTACTAATGCTGCTTCTTTTTTCCTTCAATTCAACTTTAGCAAGATCACCATCCCCTTCTTCAAATTCTATTACAACTGCGAAATACTCCGAGCTTGAACCTTGGTCAACGTGGAACACTATGTTTTTCCTTGAATAATCACATGCCACTCTGCAATTTATAAAATAACAAAAGATCAGCTCGTGTGATGCAAGCAAATAAAATCATATTTTTTATTTTATTTTATGTGACACTGAAAGTTCTACTGGAATGCAATTTAAGAAAAATAGAAATACTTGTAATTAATGCATATTATTAGCAGTCGTCTTAAAACTTATGAGATTAATATGTTGTACCTATTACAGCATTTCATCGGAAATTTAAATTTAAAGAGTTTGTAAATATAAAAATGTGGCCTTCTTTTAGGATCAACTAACAACAAGAAAATGTCATAAAATAGAGTAAAGAATCGTTTAACGTTTCTGTTCTTTAGAGTAAGGATTTTCAAGTCACAGATTACTGTGTAAAATGTGCTTGTATTACAAGTGTAGTATTTATGAGTAACAGTCGGTTTCCCGTCATCTCATTGTTTGACCAAATCACTGTTTCTTTATTATTAACTGCTCCTCAATTGGTTTTTAATAACTTGATAGGTATGTGCATGTTTAGTATATAACAAAACAAAAGATTTATTTTGTAATATAATAATAGTATAAAGATTTTCTATGCTACGGATCAGTGAATTTAGTTATTAACTACATGTAATTATGTATAGTATTCTTCAATTTAATTCGAAAATAATGTTTTAGATTAGAAGAGGATAAATATCTACGATTGATATATTTTCTTTAAAAAATCGGGGCGTGAGAAACGAAAACAAGAAAGGAGATTACAAGATGACGAATAGAACTCTTGCCAACAAGGGAAAACTTCAAGTTGTCAACAAATTGAGTTACTAAGATTTTCAATGATCGTTTGGTTCGAAGATAAGTTATGTTCGAAACCCTCACCAATAAGGTAAAAATTTAAGTAGTCAATCAATTGAACTATTAAAATTTTGTGGATCATTTAGTTTGGACTTTGAAGATAAGTTATGTTGGGATAATT
>JBDJHY010000078.1:12240214-12258714 GCA_039654485.1 Withania somnifera
CCCGGTCCGATACCGGTCAAACCCGGTACTGAGCACTCATAGGTTAAACTGCATTAGTATTGTAATTTACACATGGTTGTTGGATCTATTCCAACGTATGAACATAATTTCTCTATGATAAACGACTTTTAGTAGTTGCAAACACTAGAACACGCCTAAGTTTAACTAGTACTAACCCTGTAGTTAAAATAGATAGTTGAGATTATGCTAAGAGATTCGGGGTGTTAACCCTCATCTAATGGTTGTTGTTGTAGCAAGAGTAATCATCTTGAGTTACCATGATAAGCACAACGCACTCCTCCACAACCCTAACTCGGTGTAAAAGAGATTTATCTATGATTAAAGGTTGAGAAACACTTAGGTAAATAGCATTGGACTTGTACGTAACTCTACGTTTAGGAAAGATTGCACAACCTTATAAGATTACAATCCAAAGGTTTGTAAAATCCTGGTGTACATGAACCTAGGTTAATAATACACTTGAATCATTCTATAATCACAAGCATTAACAACAAACATTGTTATACACATAATCCCTTTTTTCACTTTTCGTTCATCGCTAGAAAGAAACACTAACTATTATCTACTGCTACTGGGCGTACACCGTATACCATATTCCCTGTGGGATCAACCCCAACCTAGTTAGGCTCTATATTTGAATAACAATCACTTATACTTCGGTGGAAAGTGTATTTTGAGTGTTATCAATACCCGGATGAGGCTTTATGCTCTTGATTGATATTGGTTAATGATTATACTCGTGTGTGGGTATTATTTTCATGAGTTGATATTGTATTTGATGGATTGCCCGTGTGGGTTCCTGTTGACTTATTTGCTTTTTTTATGCCATATATCTCTTCAACTATGGTATTATAAATGTGATTGGATTTTAATACGGTTATGTAAATGTTAATGATATGAAAGCAAGGGTCGAGGTCAATATTGTCATTCCTATGACATATGAGTATTGGTAATGTAAAAGCAAGTGTCGAGGTCAGTACCGGTATTGCTATAATGAAATGATTAGACCGGATTGTCACATTCCGGCATGATATGATTGATTAGATCGCCATGTAAGACATGGATTGGATTGTGTTGCACATTCCAGAATAGGTATTTGATTGATGTTGTGATGTCTCCTAGTTATGATAAATGAATGAGAAAGTTCATGATTGAACGTTATTGAGATGGGGTAGGTAATACGGTTATGTTGATATAATTACCGATTATTTTGGCCTATTTCTTAGAAGCATCGGATGTACCCTTCAATCGCGAGTGGACTTGTATGTTGGAAACTAATAAGGTGTAAAGGAATTTTTTCTCGAGTTAGTGGTATAACGAGTGGGAAATTTCCAAAGTCGTGGCTTAACTCGAGAAGGGAGACCTACACTTGCATAGACTAGTGATTATCCTATTGTATTGATACAAACAGATGAGTATGAAATGGTTATGAGATAATATTTTTTCTTGGACTAGACATTTCATAATTTACCTTACAAGTCCATTTCTCAGTACTCAAGATGTAACCTTCTTACTGTGGGTGAACTTGTGTGTTAGGAACTAATATGGATGTTAGACTTGAGTAGTATTTCTTTTACCTAGGCCTGATCCTTGTAGAAACCTTCTCACGAGTCCATTTCTTGATACATTCAAGATGTACCCTTCTTATCATGGGTGAACTCGTATTTTGGGTACTAAGCGGGGTATTAAGGGACTCCTTCCACGATCCAGTAGCATAATGAGTGGAATTTTTCAATGAATCGAGAATTCACTCAAAAAGGCAGGCATGTACTTGGATTGGTTTAGGGTGAGATTTCAGTACTTGTGACAAAATTGGATTTAATGATAAACTGGTTTGGTACTTCATCTATTGACATGCCTGATGAGGCAATGCTGATACATTATTTATGGTGATATTTTATGGGACTTTATTATAATGTTTCACTAGTTGATTTTAGATCATTGTTGTTGGATTCTGCTGAGTAAATAATTTTACTTTATTTTTTATATCCCCTCCGCTGTGTATCTATTATTATAAACTGTTGGATATATTGTTTGTTAGAAAATTATAGTAGTAGGAGGATTGTGGTTGGTGTGTTAGGGTAGTTAGTGCTCGTCACCAATTTATTTTAGAGACATTCAAGGATACTTGTTGAGTACCCTTTGTATTTTTTGGTATGCACCCTTTATTTTGCTACACTTTGTGTAGGTGTGGATTCCACTGCAGTTTGATTTGCTTTCTAGAACAAAGTCCGAGGCTTGAGTTTCAAAATATTTGAGATGGCTGCTTTATCATCAGGCAGGCTCCACTAACTCATTTATTTATGTCTTTTATTATACTTCGTTGAGGATATGAGACATCGATACTTATATTATTTTTATTAGATATGTATTATTCTATTAAAGGCTTCTAGACACTGACATAAAATTTTGGGATGGTTTATTATGTTAACTTTTTGCATTTGTACGTCCTCTTCTTCTCGTCGAGTCATTACTTCTCGCATTTACCTTGGTTGTTCTCGATGGACTTACCTATTTAAGTGGGTTAAGACATGCCACGATCCGATTTCTCAGGTCATCAGGGCACCTAAATACTACCGTAGGAGAACCACCCAACAAGCATACAAAGTAAGAATATATATATATGTGAAAAGGATAAGTAAAAGTCTATAAAGTCATATATAATCCCAAAACCTGATATCCAAATACATGAGCCACTAAACAAGAGTACGATATTTGAAAGAAAATATAAAATCTGTCTCGATAGTATAAAGGACATCATAAGAGATAATGAAAGGTCAAAATAGAAGCTCTAGACACAAGAGCGATCATCTACCTCAACAACTGAATCAGGGCTCAAATTATTAGGAGATCAACGTGGACCACTCATACACAGGTTTGCACCAGAAGATGATGAGTGTAGTATGAGTACCAAAAACAATGGGTATCCATTAAATATTATACGACGACTTGGAATATATGAGTAATAAGAGCAATAAGTAAATAGATAAAGAACACAAGTCACAGAAAAACAACAACTGGAGCATGTAGAGAACTAGCTCATAGGATATGGTAGATAAATATCCTAAGTAACTAGGCGCTATAAGGGAAAGTTCATGTAAAACAAGAAGAGAACATACTTGAATACATGCTCAACTATTAAGAAAAAAAAACTAAGTAACAGTTATAGCGGTACACCGGTAACCTTAAAATAATAAAAAGTGAAGGATATCGAACAACAACAGGTATATCCTAAGGGAATCATGATAGGAAGCCCATCAAATATAACTCAATCTCATAACCGTAAAGAAGAACAGTAATAAGTAAAAGAGAGTCTCCATTGAATCACATAATATCGAGAGATACAAATAAGTAAAGATCACCTGTTGGACTCCGATATAACCAGAAGGTATAGCAAATAAAGACAAGAGTGAAAAGTAATATAAGCATAGATGCAAATGTTACTGGCATACGTGAAATATAATTGTGTATGCTTCCCTCCAATACTCATAGGTCCGATAAGCGGAATACCCATGGAGGGACTTCTATGTATGCCTAAAATCATGCCGTATACCCTTTCCTCGATCATATGCATATCGATGCAGGGTCGGTGGATCTATGGAGGGCCTCCTCACATGCCAAATCAATAATCATCTGAATCTAAACTAAAATATCGTTTTATCATTGTATGCATGAATTCATGGCTTCCCCAGGTCTAAATTAATATGATCTTGATAGATGCTCAGGCTTTTCCAAAGTTTGGAGTTAGTATAAATAATCAATGTAGGTCGCTCGGGATTCACCCAGTCTAGTAATATCTCAAAATAATGTTTATACCATATTTTATCCCATATAACATCAAAAACTGGTAAAACATCTTAAATATGCTCAATTTCATCTCATAATACAGAAAACATACCTACAAGGCTATGCAAGATTTTAAAATCAATAATATCAGGATCTCGGTCATAAACAGTAGAAACCAATGCATCAAAGCCATTTTTCGTGATGATATGCTCAACTGCAAATAATATCACAAGAAAGCCTTACGGCCTTGCATATACTTAATATCTACAGTAAGTATAGCCATCCAAGTCGATCTTTGGGACTCACGGACATTCCCAATGATCATCATCTATGTTCCAGAGTCTATCAAGACCACTGGGGTCATATGGTAACTATCATTGCAAATGCAACATCAATATGTAGACAATAGGTGGACTATAGGAGCAAACATAGTCATGGGTGCCAGCCTAAAAATCCCAACTGAGGGATGTCTATTTATCACAATTATTTCCCATATAGGTCTAGTCTAAAATCTCCGTAGACTACCTGTTGTCCATAGAAAAACTCGTAAATACAACTTTAGAAGATGCCCGAACTGCTCTAAGTTACAAAAAATATGCAAACAGAATCCGACAACCACACAACTAGAAAAATTATAATCAGAAGTTAATATGAGTCAAACGGGCACCCATAAATTTATGTAAATAGTCGGGATCAAAATATGGATCAAAATAGGCCTACGAGTCTACGAACCCGAAAGCTCTAACAAAGGGTATCAAAATATTTCCCACATCGGAGGAAACTCATACGTAAAATTTGAAGCTACGATGAGCAAAAAATAAGCTTGAAACAATGAAATAAAGTGAAGAACTAACTTTGAGAAACTTAGGTGAAATTTGAAGAAATTAAAGTGGAAACCTATAAATAATTGATGAAGAATCAAAGAAATCAAGTTTTCAATGTCACCCAATCTCTCATGCAAAGACCCCCGAATTTTTGAAGATCAACAATGGTGTTTTTATTAAAAAAAAAAAAATCAGAAATTGGGCTGGAAGTATGGGTTTTAAAAATTTATATGGTTTAGTAAATACACTATGCGAACACGGTCAGCCACTAAGCTACCCCATCGCGGATGCGGTGCCTGGGTTGCGAACACGAAGAAGAACAGAGGGAGGCCGGTTCAAATTACAACAAAATAACTATTTTTTTCAAAGCTATGAACGATGCTCATAATGCATTCGAAACCCCGTGAACACAAACAAATATGCTACCTACATAGAAACGACATTTCAAACTCACCGGTGCAGACGAAATTCCGATTCGAGGTCATTTTGATAAAATAGTCAACTCTATGTTAAAATAAATAACTTTCAACCGAGTACTCAAAATGAGCCCGTTAATCCAGGACTTGAACGAACAACTCGACATTTCGGAGATGATGACCCAGTCAAATTTTCAATCTGAGGCTCCGATCATAAAATGATAATCCAAGTTCCAAAAAGGCAACATAAAACGCATAAAACACATAGAATTACATAAACTCAAAACCAAAGTCTCCAGACACAAACCAAGGATCTAACTACACCAAAATCTATGTTCTAGAGCTAACGAAACTGTCAAAATTTAATTTTCAGTTTGTTTTACCGAATGTTGACTAATAATTCAATATAAAAGACAGAGAAACAAGAAAATGAACATAACAACCAAATGAACAATCGGGGATCGAACCACCAGTTCCAATAAATCACAAATGACTTAGAGTCGTTACAGAAAAACTATTGAGTGAAAGAAAATGCAAAGTCACGAAAAGGACCGGAAGGGTCATTACAGGACAGTTGTCATCACAATTGAATTTTGGGTTGTGACAAAAAAATTACATCATCAGTCGGTTTATTTAAAATTAAGAATTTCAAATATTTATAAATACCTTATTTAATCCTTTTTTGAATTAAAAATATTTTAATTTAATAGCCAATATTATCCTTAGTTTATTAAAATTATTTTTACTTATTTTTTATAAAGTCAGTCCTGTTTGTTGGATATTTTGTCTTCAGCTCGATTTATTTATTTTGTGCAAAAAATTATGAAAAATAAATGATGGTCTGGGTCAATTTTATACAAATAAAAATTAAAAATTATTTTTAAAAATAAAAAATCGACGAAGTGGGTCGGTTGTTATCATTTTTTTTGGACAGTGCTAGTGCCTCGATTTATTTATTTTGCGCAAAGATTTGCAAAAAGTAAATGACAGACTGAGTATAAATAAAATTAATGATTATTTTTAGAAATAGAAAACCGATAAATGAATCAGTTGTCATCGATTTCTTAGACCGAACTAGTCGACCCAATCATGATATTGAAGGAGGGGACCTTTTCTCGAAAAAAAAAATGAAAGGAGCAAGGGATTCAGGATTCAATTGCCTTTACCTCCGTCTCCAGAGAGCTTTCAAGGAGCTGGATCTGACCCAACATTGATAGTTACCCGTTAATGTCCCACTATTGGTCTTACCAGCTGCCTATTCTTTTCTCTACTCTCAAAGATCCTAGACGGCTAATGCCGTTGAATGAAGAAGACTTTAGTAGCAATATATGGGTTACATACTGTGCATGACAGGCTCCAGCTATGGGATGATTGTTGAATGGTCTAGTCCCTCGATATACCTGGTTCAATTTTTAATAAGTTTTCAGGGAAAACTACATATGTACCTCGTAGGAGCAAACATATTACATACTTCTACTCCATTACTTTCCTGCTTCCCAAACTAACTACAAAATTTTTTTCCTTTCCTTTGCCTATAACTTTTATAGTTATTTGGTTCATTTTCTAATATTTTCTTCTTCTTTTCCTTTTTATTTTCTTGCTTTTTTTAATTTCTTTAAATTATGTTATTCTTTATTTTTTAACACCATAATTAATTTATATCAATTTTGGCTCTTTCTTTTCTTCTTATTTATTTATTTATTTATTTTTATTTTTCTGTCTCTATTTTTCTTTCTTTTTCGCATTTCCTTTTTTTTTCTTTTTTCTTTATTGTTCATTTATTTTGCTCACAAATTATGTTATTTCTTTTTTTTTTCTTTTACCATATTAATTGTGGCTCCTTTATTTTTTTGTTTTGTTTTCTTTTTTTTTTTTCTCAATATTTTTAGTTTTTTGTTCATTTTGTAATTTTATTTTTTCTTTCTTTTTTCTATTTTATTTCTTTATTCTTTGTTTTTTACTACTTTTTTTTATAATTTTTTTCTCAAATCATATTATTCTTTATTTTTGCACCATAATCTAATTGTATATGAAAGTTTGGCTTTTTTTTAATTTTATATTTTAATTTTATTTATTCTTATTTTTTTAATATCATTTAATGTTTTCTCCTTAATCTAAATTCATTCACTTTTTTTGTTTTTGTCATTGAGGTATGTTCAATTTTTTATTAGACACTCTCTAGTCCTCCATGATATCATTATAGTGTATTTACATACAGACATGTTGTCATGGAGGACTGTTTCAGTTCTTTAATGAGACACTCCTCATTCCTTTATGGTATCGTCACAATATATCAATAGATTGACATGGTATCTTCTTTTAGTGAGACAATCTTTAGTTTTCATGATACCATCACATTAAATGTATATACTAGCATGGTATCGTGAAGGACTGCCCCAGTCCTTCAATAAGACACTCATCAATATACTATCATAGGATATTTATATATTTACATAGTATCATCCTTCAACAAAACACTTCCTTATTACATTAGGCAATCTTTTTCCGTCATTGTTACATGTATTGTAGACCAAGTCGGGGTCGGACGAATTCAAATGTTGGCAAGAGCAATAAACTAAAGGGACCATATATGGTGTGACTAGGCTGAACAAGTGGTACACTTAACCGGTCTTGATCCTGATTTGTATTTTGTTTGTCTTGGGGTCCACTGCGATGGCTGGTTCCAAGTGAAATTTATATAGCCATTGCAGGTGATTAATCAACTAGACAATGTATAATCTTGTTATGGGTCATTTGCTTTCGCTTTCATACGTCTGCATTGATTATGAGAGATTGTAGGTATTTTCATAAACAATATAATTCAAAAGAAATTATATTGATGATCCGATGTATTGACGAAAGCATGCAAACAAGACAAATTTAAGTTAGACGTATGCTGTTTTCTTCCTAAAGCTGTCAAAGTCATTATTGGTGTCATGGTTTCCTGATAAGGAAGATGAATTCACTTGCAATGAGGAAATCAGATTTAAGGCTAATATCAACTTGCCATAGTAGAGGAAAGAGTGCGTCCATGTGGCACAATAAAGATAAGAAAGCCATAAGCATGACAAGTTCAACTCAAAATTAATTGTTATAAGCCCCGAAAGTCCAAATAAAGAAGTACGTAGTAGATATGCCAGCAAATTGCAATCCGTTGACCTGTATAATTTATTGTCATGTTGATTATTGATTTCGTAAGCTGTCATGAGTTGATGGACTGCTTATTATCTTAAACTCCTATAAGTCGATGTTACCTAAGTCAGAGCTCACAATTCCTCTAGCAAAATTTCACTCTAAATTCATACAATTTGAACTTGTGGAGAAGAAATGGCAGTTGGTATTGTCCCAACAAATGGCAGTTCTGCAAATTACAATGGCAGGATTACATGGTTTGTGGTGTTATCATCCATGGTTGCTGCCACTGGAGGAATTATCTTTGGATATGATATTGGAATTTCAGGTTCTTTCTCAATATTTCTCAAATCATAAACAACTGTATTTTCAGGTTCTAACTTTACTGCTGTGTTTTACAGGTGGAGTGATCTCTATGGAGCCGTTTCTGAAGAAATTCTTCCCAGAAGTGTACACTAAGATGATACAAGTCTCCGAAATAAGCAACTACTGTAAATTTGACAGCCAACTTCTGACCTCTTTCACCTCCTCCCTGTATATTGCTGGCCTAATTGCTTCCTTCTTTGCCTCACCAGTCACTCGCACATTTGGCCGTATACCATCAATTATAGTTGGTGGAGTAGCATTTCTTATCGGTTCTGCCCTTGGAGGCGCAGCAACCAATATCTACATGTTATTACTTGGTCGAATCCTGCTAGGTGTAGGAGTTGGTTTTGCAAATCAGGTACACTTTCTCCTTCTATTAACACAACTGTCATAAATTATTGATTTGCATAATCATAAGAAATGTCTTTTGGCTGCAGGCAGTCCCTTTATACCTTTCAGAAATTGCACCTGCCAAGTACAGGGGATCTTTCAATATTGCGTTCCAATTTTGCGTAGGTATTGGAGTTCTATCAGCTAGCCTTCTTAACTACGGCGTTCAAAAGATTAAAGGTGGTTGGGGATGGAGAATATCCTTGGCGATGGCTGCAGCTCCTGCTACATTTCTAATAGTAGGAGCATTTTTTCTGCCGGAAACTGCAAACAGCCTAATTCAACATGGCAACGATCATCAAAAAGCTAAGCAGATTTTACAAAGAGTACGAGGTACAACCGATGTCCAAGCAGAGCTAGATGATCTCATCAAAGCAAGTGAAAATTCAAAAGCTGTCAAACATCCTTTCAAGCAAATCATTAGACGAAAGTACAGGCCACAACTTGTTATGTCAGTAGCAATACCATTCTTCCAACAGGTGACCGGAATCAATGTGATCTCCTTCTACGCTCCAATTCTCTTCCAAACAATAGGCCTAGGCGCTAGTGCATCGCTGATGTCTGCTGTGGTAACAGGGTTGGTAGGCACTAGTGCGACCCTGTTAGCGTTGTTGATAGTTGACAGGGTCGGGCGAAGAGCTATGTTCGGCTTCGGGGGAATCCAAATGTTTGTTTCACAAATGTTGATAGGAGTAATAATGGCAGTTAAGTTAGGAGATCAAGGGGTCTTGAGTAAGGGTTATGGGCTATTGGTTTTGGTCTTGATCTGCTTTTATGTTGCAGGTTTTAGTTTTTCTTGGGGTCCTTTAGGATGGTTAGTTCCAAGTGAAATCTTTCCATTAGAAATAAGGTCAGCAGCACAAAGCATAACAGTGTCTGTGGGATTAATCTTCACTTTCATAATTGCTCAGACTTTCTTGGCTATGCTCTGCCATCTCAAATCTGGGATTTTCTTCTTCTTTGGGGTATGGGTTGCAATTATGACTGTATTTGTCCACTTCTTTCTGCCAGAGACAAGGAATTTGCCAATTGAAAGTATGGAAAAAATCTGGAGGGACCATTGGTTTTGGAAGAGATTTGTTTGTGTTGAACAAGACTATGAGAAGGATGAGACTTGAGCTATATTGCCACTCTTCTGCTTGTCAAGCAATTCCAATATAATTTAGTACAGGTTTAACATACTTCCTGTTTGGAGATGAAGTAACTTTTGTTTATAATTTGAAGAAAATGACAGTTCAGTCCTCCTGCATCTACAGGAATTATACTATTTAGTGTGATTTCCCATAATGAAAAATGGGTAATACATATTTGTGCGGGTTCTTTTTTCTTTTTTCCTTTTAAGGCTTTAATCATCTTATATTTATAGCCTGTTTGGCTTTGCTATTGAGAGGGCAAAAGTTTATTTATTTTATTTTTAAAGAAAACGTAGGTATTTGGCAAGTCACAAAAAGTGTTTCTAAACAGAAAAAAAAAAAAAAGAAGCAATTTTTCTGATGTTGGAAAAAAATTAAAAATTTCTTCTTTTCAAAAAAAGCAGAAGCAAAAAATTATTTTCTTTTAGACAAGAAATACACCTCTCATGTATATCACATTACATAAGTTTGATTAAGTTTCTAGTTAAGAATTTTGGTCTTTATTTTTACACATTATTTTTTCTATCATATAAATGGCGACTTAATTTGTGGATAGATTTTTAAATTTAATTTATTTAATATTTTTAATATATTTAAATCATACTATTCTTAATTAAACTATTGTTGTTTTGGGGGAAAATAGCAAAGGTGCACAGGTGAAGCATGCAGGATTTCATGATTTAACTTGTTCTTTGATAGCAAATATGCACCGATTAACAAAAACTTGTATAATAGAGTTCAGGAAGGTCAGCTTCTCCAACAGTATAGGTATAATACTACTAATTAATAAGACTAGAAAGAAGGGCTGTTAGGGATCCTGGTTGGCTGAGGCGCTCAACCCTTCACCTAGTGGTGATGGATAGTATTGTATTTCTATCACGACTCAAAAATCTATTCGTAATGGTGCTTATCTTACCCACAATGATATGCAAGTCAATCAATAATAATAAAATAAAAGTAATAAATAAATAAAATCATCAAGAAGATAAAAGGTTGGGGAAATGTATAATATCTAACACCTAAAACTAAGTTGTCACAATCTATACAAGCCTTTAAAATCCAAGACAAAGAGATAAAGCTCAATTTGTCCATAAGAAGTAAAGATGTAACAAAACTAAGAGGATCCTTAATTAGAAGCATTAGGGTCGGTCTAGTTGTTCAGTTCAGGCTTGTCCCCAAACTTCGGATAATGATGTGCAGACTTACGGTTATAGTGGTCAGACTTTATACCAGACTTCTAAAGGTGTTACATCTGGGGCATCAGGCCACAATGTCAGTTCTGGTTTAGCTTGTTCACCTCGCTAGGGTAGGCCATTAGGTTCATGTTATGAGTGTTGTGTTGTTGGTCCATTTACTAGAGTTTTCCTCATAGAGGTGCTATTTAGATAATAGCTCAGTTAGTTCAGCCTATTCAAGTTATTCCACCATCGGCTAGAGGTGGTAGAGTTCAGGGTAGAGGTGTTGCTCAACATGGTAAAATTAATGGTTATGATGATGGTCGATCATGTATTGGTCATAGTTAGTTTTATGTTGTACATAGTAGACCAAAGGCAGAGTCCTTAGATGTTATGATTATAAGTATGATTTTTGTTTGCCGCTAGTCAGCCAAATCTTTTTTCTAAATCCAGGCTCTATGTGCTCTTATGTGTGTGCATATTTTTCTCCTTAGGGGGTTCGTGTAGTGAGTTGTTATTTGTGCCATTATTCTTTTCTACCAGTAAGTGATTCTTTAGTAGCGGATCGAGTTGTGAGATCTTGTTTAGTAGCTATAGGGGGAGTTTTAGACTTAGGCTGACTTGATTTTGATGTAATAATGTGCATGGACTAGTTATCCCTTCACTGTGAGGTCGTTGATTGTTATTTCAAGACCATTACCTTAGTTGTACTTGATGCATCCTTGATTGTATGGCATGGTTCTATTATCCACGGACTGTCTAGGATCATGTTTTTCCTTAAGGCTAGGTGGTTAGCTTCGCATAGTTATTTGGATTATCTTGCTTATGTTCGAGATTTTAGTGTCGATACTTTATTTCCCAAGTAAATCCCTATGGTTAGTTAGTTTGTTGATGTGTTTTTTATTGACCTACCCGGCCTACCACCTGAGCGAGATTTGATTTTTGTATTGAGTTAGAGACTGTCACCAGCCTCATTTTCATTACTCCTTACTATATACGTCCTGCTGATTTGCGAGAGCTTAAGGTTTATCTTCAAGATATTTTAGGATGGGTTTCATCAGGTTGAGTGTTTCGTCTTGGGGGTGCTCCAACCTTGTTTCTTAAAAGAAAGATGGTTCTATGTGTATATGTACTGACAACAAGTATTTGAATAGGGTGACAATTGAGTATAAGTATCTGATGCCAAAGATAAATGATTTATTTGATGATTTATATGGGGAAGCCATATTTTTTAAGATGGATTTGAGGTCTAGGTACAATCAATTGAGGATTAGGGGAGAGGACATCCCTAAGAAAACATCTAGGACAACTTAAGGTCACAATGAGTTCGTGGTGATGTATTTTGGTTTGACTAATGCCCCAACAATGTTTATAAACTTAATAATCAGAGTTTTTAGGCCATACTTGGATTTATTTGTGATAGTGTTCATCGATGACATTTTGATTTACTCACGGAGTAGAGAGGATCACGAGAGGCATTTGAGGATTTTACTTTAGACTTTGAGAGATCAGCTGTTGCATGCCAAATTTTCAATGTGTAAATTTTTGCTTGAATTTGTGGACTTCTTAGGAAATATGGTGTTTAAGGATGAGATTATGGTAGACCCAACAAAGATTGCAGTAATGCATGATTGGCTTAGACCGATTACTCTAATAGAAGTTTGCAAATTTGTTAAGTTAGTAGGGTATTATAGATGACTTGTTGAGGGTTTTCTTGCCTAACTAGAAAGGAGGTTCCCTTCAGTGGTCAGATGAGTATGAGTTTAGTTTCCAGCAACTTAAAGCCTTTTTGACTTCTGCTCCAATGTTACATTTTGCTTGTTAAAGGTTAGCGTTTCTCAGTCTACTTGTTAAAGGTTAGTGTTTCTCAGTCTATTGTGATGCTTATCATGTGCGTTTAGGTTGTGTTCTGATGCAACAGGGCTGAGTGATAACTTATTCATCAAGGCAGTTGAAGACTCACAAGTGCAACCACCCCACTTATGACTGGAGTTGGTGACAGTAGTTTTTGCACACAATATTTAGAGACATTATTTGTATGGTATGCATTGTGAGATTTTCACCGATCATCGTAGTGTTCAGTACATTATGAGTTAAGAAGAACTTATTTTGAGGCAATAGAGATAGATTGGATTGCTGATAGATCATGATAGTTTTATTTTGTACCATTTAGGCAAGGCAAATGTGGTAGTAAATGCCATGAGTCGAAAGTCTGAGTATGGGTAGCTTAGCTTCATTTTCAATTTCAGAGAAGTCATTGGCTTTGTACATCTATTCCTTGACTAACCGATTGGTCAGTCTTGACTTGTTAGATTCCATCCAGATTCTTCCTAATGTTGAGGTTCGTTCTACCTTGGTCAATAAAATTGAAAAACATCAGATTGAGGATCTGTAATTAGGTGATAGTTGAATGGTTCGAATTCTCTTTCTCTCTCTAAGGGTTGTTTAGCATCTGCAACTACATGTGATTGGACATCTGACGTCCCAATATTATTATTCAACTGGGCCTCCAAGTCATGGATATTTAAGTCAAATTTAGCTATCTCTTAAATAATCTCTTCTCTCCCTTTTTTAGTTGGGTTGTCATAACTGTGAGACCATCCTGGAGACACTCTTGAAATTTTATTTTCTACTCTAGTTCCATTAGTCAATCTTGGCTTACTATGTCTGCTTCATCACAACTTTCATCTAGTTGTGCCTCGATTTCTTCTTCTATTTGAAGTTCCTCTTGAGTGTTTGATAAGACTGTAACTTGGTGATTAACAAAAGTTTCAGCCCTAGCCTGTAGCTCTGTGAGGTAGGAACTCATCTTTTCCGTGGCTTCTCTTTGTGCTTTCAGTTGATCCAATAGTTGTGTTTGTTGCTCCATTAATTGTTTTGACATATCCATAAGGTGAGCTCATGTTCTGCATCGTTAGCTAAATTATTTTTGTCAACATCATAAACAACAAACTGATCATAATGGGGGTTCAGGGAAATGAATAATATTTTGGATAATTAGGCTAATGATAATCCAGACTACCACACCTCTGACATTTATCATGTACAAAAAATCAAGTAGGTGCATACAATCCGCTCCTTTGAACAATAAGATAATTACTTTTCAAGTAGTTCCCTCCACAAATACTACAAGAATGTCCATCATTCAACCAACATTTACCCCAATCTGACATATCAAGAAGAGTGAAGGAAAAGTAAAAGTAAATAAAAAGATGACTTTGTACAAAAATAAATTATGTATAACTTAAATAAATGAAAAAAAAGTATAATCTAGATAACAATTAACACTGAAGTCCCCGGCAATGGCCGCAAAAATTTATTGCGTCCAAACACACACGCAAGTGTACTGGTCATACAAGTAATATAGACTGACTTAGTCTGGTTATCGTACCTACATATTTATGTTTATCTATTTCTAGTTAAATCTACACAACAATTTTAAACAAGTGTAAAGGAACCAATCAAGAGAATTGAATGTTTGTTTACTTCTAAATTCAAATGTAAAAAGATTAGCAAATAAATAATGTTTGAGATCATAATTAACAAAGATTTCAGGGTTATGACTTTATTGCGCAATCATATGAAGCATGAGGCATTCTTGACAAATTAGTTTACCATGGTTATTGGTTTATCGGATCAATATTATGACTATGGTCTTCTGAACTTAGAGTCACATATTTACAGGCAATTCTATGTCTATGTTCCCATGATTAAGAATTACATGAAAATGACTAAGTTTTACTGTACTAAAACCAAATAAGGCTTCTAAGTATATTCCTATCCTAGATGGAAATTAATTTTATGGGTGTTGCCTCAAGAAAAGATCTTATCCTCCATCACCTTCATTTTATCTTATTAATTCTCCTTTCGGGTTCACATCAAGATTAAACATGTAATTTTAATGATGGCCAAACATTAAAATAGTAAAAGTAAGGAGCTATAAACAACCACAATTGATAAACCAAATTTATCAAAAATTTTTCATACTAAATAATAATGCGCACAACCATAACCCCAGAAAAAAATAAATTAGCCAGTCATGGTTACAATAAAAAAGTTATTAGGTTTCATCCCAAAAGAAAGAGACTAGATATAAAGTGATTAATTAACCATAAGAATGAAGAAGTTCTACAAAATCGATGATAATTCCCAAAATACATTTTAATAAGGTATTTATATGCATGAGATTAATTACACTTTAACCCCTGGGCTATTTCCAAAAATTGCTAAAGGTTGGTCCGAGTTAGCACACTCGCTCGCGAGGTTTATGTCTTCAACTTAACCTCGAGCCGTGGGGTTAGCTTGCCACTTTAACTGCGCGACGTACAATCCTTCACTCTCACTGTTAATTTTTATTTTAGTGCACCCATACGTAGTCCTTTAGGCATATATCCTGCCAAATGAGCCTCTTATTTTCGTGCAAAGAACTAATCACATTGATTAAGCACATGAAACACAATTTATATTAAAACAATCAACATATGATGCGTTTTTCTCTCAAAAAAATACTTGAACGTGGGTCAAATGTTGGGTTTAGGTATATAAATACACTTACGATCAATTATGCATTGGCTTATTAGATGGTTATAGACTGGTTATGAGTTATTTCACTGACGTTGGTCTAACCATTTTAGAATCTATCCTTCTAGTCTATTTATTAATATCCAAAATGTACCCTTCTTAGTGTGGATGAACTTGTGTATTAGGATTAACATGGATGCTAGGCTTGAGTGGTGTTCTTTTTCTCTTGACCTATTCTTTTTAGAATTCAGTCCACGAGTCTATTTTTCGGTATCCAGGATTTACCCTTCTTTCCTTCTTACCGCGGGTGGACATTGCATTAGGGACTGATATGGGTGACGATAGACTCCCACCGTGAGTTTATGGCACGACTAGTAGTGTTTTTCCACGAGTTATAAGTTGATTCATGAAGGGAGACCTACACTTATGATAGGTCGATGTTGAGATCTTGGTACTTGAGATTGATTTGGATTCGATTATTTTACTGGTTTTGGTACTTATCTATTGAAATATCTGATGAGGTGATATTGGTACTTTATTATGATGATATTTTACGGGATATAATATTGATGCTCCGTTAGTTGATTTTAGGTCATGACTGATGGTTTCTGCTGAGTAGTTAGCTTTAGTATTGTTATCCACATACACCCTGTATTTGTCGTTATTATTATTGCATTCTTCTTATTAGTTTTTTATTTGCAGCTTAGTGTTATGAGCGGATTGTTGCTGGTGTATCAAGGTAGTTGGTGCTCACACCACTTTGTTTTAGAGCCAGTCAGGGATAATTGTTGAGAACCCGTTGTATTATTTTGGTAGTCACTCTCTTGCTTTTTCTACACTTGTGTAAGTTTGAAGCTCGGTGCAGCCTGACTTGCTTTCCCTCAAATTAGAGTTCGAGGCTGACATTCGAGAAATTCAGAGGTAATTGCTTGTAGTCCAACAAGCATCATGGACTCCCCATATCTTATGTCTCTTATTTTGATTTGTTGAGGATTAGAGACATTGAAACTATTTTTTTGTATCAGACTTGTATTGTTTTATTTAATAGCCTGTGCACAATGACTCTAGATTTTGGGATGGTGTGTTACAATTGAATTTTTTGTATTATATCTTCTCTTCTTCTGCCGACTCATTACTTTTCCGCATTTACTTCTTATAGTTGATGATGGGCTTACTTGTCCAATTGGGTTAGGACAGGTGCCCTCACAACCGAATTTTGAATCTTGATATAGATAGATATTTTAAATATTGTAATGGAATTTTTTGTTTGATAATAATTTTTTCAAATACCCTTTAAATATTTTTAATTATTAATTATTGTGACTTATAATACTTTTTATGTAATTTTCATATATATAAGTTCTATTTTAAAAAGAATTGAAGATTCTATGTCTAAATTCAGACAGAAATATTATTTAGTCCTTATACTCTAGAACAAACAATTAAAAGAGAGGGTACAATATTAAAGAGTCTAATACAAGATATCTGAAAATTTAGAAATGGTTACTCTGGATCTCCAATAGGATAAACGAGTGCTCACCTGCAAAGCAGGTGGTAGCAGCAACATACAAGTGCTTGGTAGTTGGTAGCCTCGTGCGATCTCAAATTCAGATTTCAACTACAAATACTCATTGCGAGCTCATCTGCTTCAATCTTAGCAGGAAGATTCATTGAACACATGTGTTAGTGAAAAATAGCAGGCAATCCCATGGATTAAGTTGGGTGGGACAATGTCATCACAGGATAAAAGAAAAGGTATTCTGATATTTTCTCAATTCATGTAGCTTAATAATATACTCTAATATATATATCTACAATAAGGAGAAGATCAAGAAGTTAATTTTCGGGCAAAATAAACTAAACATTTTGTCCCACATTTTCTTTCAAGAAACCAAAAGGTAGAATATTATCTGACTTAGCATATTTAACTACAGAGAAAATAGAATCCAGAACTGCTATTAATTTCTGTGACAACTGATGAATGAAACTTAAGATAAGTGAATATATCCACTTAAAATTGCTTGCGCCCAAAATTTCAATTGTTCAGTCCATAGTGAGATGGGGCTTATTTACAAGACAACTGTTCTTTATCCAATCTTTCCATCATAATAGATGAATGAATCTAAAAATGTAGTAGTAGCAGATATCTAGTAACCTCACTCAATCCTACAGTTGAAACTCAAGTCAAGGTGCTGCAAGCGAGTGAAGCAACCTCTATGTTTTTGAGATGGGATGAAACGTTCCATCACAAGTTGGCAAAAGTTGTGCTTCAGGCATTGCACATTAACTAGGAAAAAGGTATTAATATATTAAATTTTATCTCCAGTCACCAGCATAAGCAAAGGTACTCTCTAGAGACCCCCTATCACCTTTCTGTTTGGGGATAACGTTACAAATCTGGATTCTAAAATTGCTCCTATTTTGGATCCCAAATATACACCATTACAATGCAAATAACCAAGATTATCACAGCATAAGGTTACCTCTTCTTCCATGTCAATACTGCAAACTGAAATAGTAAGCAAGCTAAGTTGCCACCTTGAGGAATGATACTCACTTCGTTAGGTGTGATGAACAAAAGATTTCAGCACCATAAAGTTTCATAATGTGTATGATGGAAGCATTAGTTATCAGAGCTATAATCACTTGATTCTTGCAATATCTCTGGAGCAGCACAGCAGAATGACTCCTTGTCTTTGAGAAAAAGGCAGCTCCCATCTGAGTTCCATTTCAGAT
>JBDJHY010000078.1:12263141-12275220 GCA_039654485.1 Withania somnifera
AGAATCACCACAACAAAGTTCTATGGATCAAAACTTGGATAAACACCTTTAAAAGCCCTTAAATTACTTTGAAAATTAACAAAAGAAAGATGGATTAAGTAAAAATTAAAATCCTTTGTGAAGAAGGAAATATATACAAAGGCCACTGACTGCCCGATAAATCCTTTACTGCGACATTCTCTGGATAGATTTTTGGAAAAAAATTAAAATAACACATGAAATGGAGAAGGAGTCCGATTTTGACAATCCGTATATGGGATCTTTATTTAATCAATACTCCGGACTCAATAAAATTGACGAAAATGACATTCGGGATTATATAAGCTAAGTCCCCAAGAAGCTATGACCATAAAGGAATTAAACTATAACAACTGTCAGGGACCCAACCTATCGATCCCAACAAGTCATGAGCGACTTGAGACAGTTACAGGAATTCTCTAAGTACGAGAGAATCGCAAGGACTCAAAAAATATCTCGAGGGTTATTACAAGGTCGTTACATCAGATACTAATTTACCCACCGTTCACCCCGAACGACCAACAGAGAAATAAGGGAAAGAAGGTATACGTTACCCGATGAAAGGGTAAGGATAATTGCTATGTATGACTGCTTGATCCCCGAGTGGCCTCCTCAATAGGAAGGTTGTTCCACTAACAGACATCGCTATCAATGATAGCCATGAGTTCATTTTTAGAAAAGAGGCCCTCATCAGAAGGATCGAAATCCAGCGAATAAAACAATTCTAACGCAACACATCACTACTAAAGGTTGAGTCTAATTTCATGTTGTCACCATGTTCAAGCCTAACTTAGAGGTTCAGTTCCAAAAATACTATTTCTTCTTGTCTCCTTAATCAAACTAACTTAAAGCTCTAATCGAAGCGTCGCTATTCTCATAACTATATGATCAATTTGCATATCAACAAATCATCATGACATTCCATCTTATCGCCATAGCTGCCTCTTAGCTCCTTGACGACTGAATTATCCAAGAATCTTTTCCTGTACTCCAAAAATTAGTAACTGAAACTTTTACACGGAGCCACTCCATATATCCCACTTCTAACTACCACATATAACTAAACCCTTGCCTTACTCTTTCTCCACATTTACAATCTTAGATGAAAACTAGCACATCACTATCATCGTCTCCTTAGCTCAAAAGATGTATTCTTGCGTCTACGAACCTATTCTCTAAAATGGGAAAGAGAGAAGCATTATGAGCGAGTGAGGTATCACTATATATGAAAATGCATAAATTTTCTCCAACGCAATGCAACATCTCCCAACTATCATTCTATTCACCTAAAAAAAATAATCATTTATAGTTCAAGTTTAGTAACTAGTACTATATATAGGTGGATATGTAGCCTTTCACACATTATAAAACTATTAGAAAAAAAAAATCAAGAAGAAATAGTCCATCAAAAGCAAAGGAATACAAACATGTGCTCTTTATATAATTACTACTACTTATCTAATAATCATACCTTATTGTTCAACTAATTATATAATCCTAAAAATATTACGAGGCTAGCTTATCAAACCCAAAAGACAAGTCTTACTCCACCAATTTAAGATCATATGATCCTCTTATCGATACTATGTCTTAATCTTTACTAAAATCAATAATATTTCCTTATAAATCTCTCCTTTAGTCCAAACATACTCTTTATCATTTTAACTTTACAACTCGTTCTCTACATCCCACTATGAACTCTTAACAACCTTGTTTAGATGTAGTTAACACTCAAGGGAACAAGATCTTATAACCTAATTTACTAGCAAACTACTCGATTCTATCACAATTTACATTAGTCTATTTGACCCTTAACAATCAATCTTTCATAAACAAACTCACTTATCAGTTATCACAGGGCAAGTTATACTCATTAAGTCACACAACTAGCTTATAATTAATCAAATTACCAAATCAATATACTTCATTCATTCAATGGGTAGTACCAACTAAGTACAATTCTATAATAAGGCAAGATCAATTACGTCATTTAACAAATTACTTATATTTCCTCATTTAGGGTCATTCTTAATTGTTTAATGGGTGTAACTAAGCCATTTAATTTTTTACTATCACTATCTTGAAAATTGCTATCCTCCAAGATTATAATCTATCAGGCTGTTATAAAGGGTAGCTAAATAACGATTCCGCCATAAGGTGAATTCAACAATCAATTAATCTTCTTAATATTTTCCTTAATGCACAAATACACAACTAGAACTCATGCCAAGACAATAACTGACTCATTATTTATCACATGATAGACACTTAATTTTCTAGCCAGGTCAACTCTACATCACTAACATCAATTTAAGATATACAAAGCCAACATATTTAGCAACGTACATTAGTTGATATTATTTATTATTTCTACCTTACCACATTGTCATTACAGGCTTAGTTATCTCTCCAACACCTCTAAGATTGACCCTCATAAAATAAACATATAAGCAAGATCAAACAAAAATTTGTTAATTACAGCTCCTTAAGAATCAATTCAAACAAGGAGCCAAAAGATAGCATCACTTAGTCAATTCTCACACTGAATCAATTATAATACCAAATTATCAAACTACTCAAGAATTCGAAAATAATATCAACCTCAAACAAGAAGAATATTTAAGTTCATCATCTCCATGCGACTTTAAATAATATCAAAAACTCACATAGTTTCACCTTGATTATACATGAAAGCAACCAGTCACTTTATTTTACCACAATATCAAACAATGATAAAAAGTAATCAATTTGAACTCATCACCATATTACACGATAGATAACTAAACATGTTTAGTATCTTTACCAATCTTTTCAACAACAATCACAATCAAGCAATGTTGGATTATTACAATGTCAAACCATTGACAATCAATTAAAGTCTTTTACTATTTATGTTTTTCACCTAACTTCAACAACTCATTATCCTTCGTTAACAAATATTAATTAGAACCTTTTAGGTTCTAAAAATTACTAAGATTCTAATTGGAATCAATTGAGTTCTAATTGAGCCTTGTTGAGATACTAATTAAGATCATCTAGATACCAATTGGATCCAACCCAGTAGTCAACATTTAGGACAATACGATAGAAAAAAAAATGAAGACTCTAAATGTTCGTTGCCTTTCGAGGATTTGACATGAAAGTCTACATGCCAATCTGAAAACACTACTCAACACTTGCTCTTGTACCTGTGGGTCCAGTAAACCTAAGACTCTGATATCAACTGTTATGAATCCGGTTAACGGATCATGCGGGCACCTATACTATTCTAGATAGTTAGATAAACCCCTTATCACCCAATAATTATAAAATAGAAGTTTTGCAATAAATGTAAATTTGATCAATTGAAATAAAAGTAAAACAAGTATTTAATAAACAATCTTGAACTACAACATCTACTTCCCCAATACCTGGTAGTACATGTACAAGAGCATCCTAAATACAGAATTAGAGAAATTTGCTAGGAATGAAGTGCAGAGGTTGGTATTGAATATTGTCATCCATTTAGTAACTGTAAACTAACCCGCATCCATAATATACCCCCAAAAGAATGTAGCAAGAGTAGTATAAGTACAAAAAACATGTACTGATAGGCATCAAAGCCAATCAGGGTTAGTTCACGAAAACATAAAATAGATTCAACAAAAAAATCATTACGTTCTAAAAAGATATAATTCAGTTATGTTGTCATTACCACAATTTCCTCTTTTTAAGTTGTAATTTTCTATTCACTCCTTAACTCAACCATTAAAACTATTTCATCACTAATATCTACTAGCCTCATTGATACATACCATCAATCACAGTTTTAACATAAATTCATCATTCTTTTATTCACATTACCTCTTCCATTACCAACATCTATAGAATCAACCAGTAGTTACAACTTAGTCATACTAAAGCAAGTTAACAACTAAGCATCCTTTTACAACATTAAATAAATTACACATATATCAAGTAATCCCAATTTTAAGAAGCATAATGAAACACCACCACAAAACATATAACAAGAAAACACAAAAATTTCACCTTCTCAAGAAAATCACACAATCAGTCTCAAAGTTAGGTAATTAAATAGAAAACACAAATCAACTTGAATCTCAACCACCAAACACGAGAACCCAAGTCTCATTAGCAAACTTTATGGATAGTCTTGAAACGTGTAAATTCAATTATTGAAACTTGGGATCATTTTTTTAAGATTATCTAATGAGTGCATCACGTTAAGTCGCTTTATTACCAATCCCTTTATTATTATTTCGTGCCGGAATGTGACACCCGATCCGATATATCATGTTGTAACGTGGCACCGGATCCAATATATTATGCCGGTACGTAGCACCCGATCCAATCATATTGTGCCAAAACGGGGCACCCGATCCAATATATTAGTTCATCATTACTTTTCACTTTATTAATAGAATTTTATCAAGCCTTCTTTATTCAAAACATCATTTTGAATATATAAATATTTCGAATCTAAGATCTTTTATTTATTAATATTTCGGGCCTCTCACAACCATTACTTAGATAATTCATCTTGATCATTGATAAGTTATTCCCGGCATAAATATTAGGAAATATCATGATCAAACAAGCCTCTTATAAGCACAATTCAATAAGCCACCATTATCATCAATTAAGCCTCCCATGGACATCAAATCAATTAATTATCATTACTAGCTCAACCAATATAGTTACCAAGTAAATAAATTATTATCATCAACACAATTTAATTACTACCATAATTAATTACCTTATTCACATCAATTTTTTTAGCACATTAAACGTAAATATCATCAAGAATTTCACATAAACATCAATAAGCTCAATGTTCAATTTATTATACAATCTCAAAGTTTGTACACCTCAACTCCATGCCCGAAGTACTAGACATGCTTATCCCATCAATTCTATATTATGAGTGTGTTAACAAACCTCAGTTTACTACTCATTAAAGCATATCCTACCTCGATGTCGTGCTACTGTCATGAATGCATGCATGCAAGTTGAACCACATGAGTGTTTTCTTTCTTCAAAGCCTGAGTACATTCGAAATCTGTCAAATATGCATTATTCATAAGTAAATTAGTCTCAATTTATAATCAAGTTTCAACTATAATTTCAATTAATAAGTCAAATTTTATGTTTTTTAAATTTTGAGTTTGGGGTTAAGTTTCAAAGTCTCCCATATCATGAGTTTAATCATCATCATATAATATAATATACTTAATATGTAATCCTCTATCAATATATCAACACTTGGAACATAATATGATAACTATAAGAAAAAATCCAAATTGAAGCTGAAGTTATGAAAGCAGTGCAATTCCATTCCATTTACAATTCCTAACCATTAGCTAATTATTATCATGCAATCATTGCCTCCACTAATTTCTCCTAGTCCTAATGAATCAAAAATATAATTTGAGCGATTTTTAATACAAGTCACATAAAATTTCAATTATTTTCTTTGAGCAAATAATATACTCACTAAAGAATGTCCACTATTTAGAAATTAATGAGTAAAATCAATACCTGAAGCGAATTTCATCTTCCTCCCCTTCGTGGTGGGATTGGACGCCGCAAAAGGAGTCTCTTATCGCTCCTTACGTTCATTCTTTATTTCGAGGAAGGTAGGGATCTAAAACATATTAACCCATTAACCTTTGCTCATTCGCAAATATGTGCCATTGAAAGTTTTGTTTGCATAATCCAACGTTATTTTTTTTTGCTTTGTTATAGTATTTAAATTAAATATAGTGAATTTCTCTGCAAAACTTTCAAGGTGTATAAATTATTAAATTAATTGTAAACTTAGGCCATTATTTCTAACCAAATAAATTACTTAAAACACTCATCGATTGATTGGTTACAGAAATAAAGTTTAAAAAAAATTTATTTGAAATTTGTGGAAAAAGTCATGGGATAGAATTTCTATTATTTAAAATGGTCTAGCGGGTTGTTACACGTTGAGATTTCCCATCTTGATATTCGTAATTTTTAAAACTATTATAAAATCATAAATCTCCTTAAAGTTATTGGTGTAATATACAAACTTTAATAACTACAGTTGAAAAATAAAATGAACAAAATTGAATAAATAAATATCAGGATGATGCTCAAATATCTCGATCTTTTTAAGGAGAATCAAGCTCATTGCGGCATAATCTACATTGATTCAGCAGTGTCACTCTTGACTTCTCCCCTCCAGGATACATTAGCCTGCAACATCTTAGCCGCAACATTGTACAACTCAAGTAACTTTGAATTAATCCAAAACTTCATCAAAACTTCACCTTCCTTCAACATTTAATTACTCTCTTTTATATATTGAATATAGTTATAAACACAATATGATACTTTTTTTTTTCACTCTTATTTTTCTACACACACAATACAATATAAGACTACCGCTATTTATAGGTAAAAGATTCTTTCTTATAATAAATAAGAAAATATGAGATAGTAAAGTGAGTAGATGAAGTCTAAAGGCTACATAAGTTACATGAGTTATAAAATATAAATAATAAATCATGGCATTGATAGTTATACAAGTTACACAAACAATAACGACCACCTTTTTACTAATTTATACCACACTAACACATGCACTCGATATTTCAATTTAATATAAAAATGTATAAACACCAATGTTTACTTTATTATTTTCGTGGTCCATAGCACAGATTAAAAAGAGACGAACTTATTATATGTTTTTTTTAAAAAAAAGGATAAAATTTTATAAATTATAGTATGGTTAAATGAATTATGCTAGGTCAGCTAGTTATTTGTGCAAGTAAAATGTAAACAAAGAAATTTATGTAAACATGGTAGAAGTGATTAACATTAACTCACTAAAGTCTTGATGTTTATGTAAAACTACATTAATTTATTAAGCTAGTAAAATGAAAATGGATATGCATAATAGTGTACATAAAGAATAGTATGATACATTTTTCATTTTAAAAAAGTGTTCTGTTTTAGCAAAAAATTATTCTAAATAAGTGTCTATCTTAAAAATTTGATATAAAAAATTATTATATTTCTTAAACTAAATGATTATATTCCCTCTTTTTGATGATATAAATTTTAAAAAATTATTTATCAAATAAAATATAATTTCATAAATTATAGTAATACTTTTGATAAACATATCATTTTGTGGCAATATTTATTTAGGAAAATAGAGGAACAGCCGTTATATCCGTTGGAAGCGTCCAGAAGCAGAAGTTGGAGTTTCTAGAAAATAGTTTTTTTTTTCCAAACTAAAATCCACGTAATTTCGTTTTATTGGTTGTATGGAAAAGTTTGACTCCAATTATTAATCATCAGAAAATAAACTCATTATTAGTTAATAGTTTTATATATTCTTCTTCTTTTTTCTCCATCAACCATTCTTTTTGTAAAGGTAAAACCCTAATTAACGCTTATTATATTATCTATTAATCAGGGTTTCCTATTTTGCCTGTTACAGATTATGATCTATCTTAGCTGTTTTTATTTTTTTTTAACTATTATTATTATTGGAATTGAGTTAATTATCGTTGATTCCGAGAGCGGGTTTAGGAATTGAAACTGATTTGTGAGGTCAACTTGAGCTTTTCGTTTTTCATCACTGCACTTACATCTTCTCCATTATCGTTAATCTTTTTGAAGCTATCATCTTCTGACTCTGCCGATTCCCATTTTTCTTCCCCCTGTTTTGATCCGATGGTGGACTTTTTTTATTTTATTTTTTAATTTTGCGTCCAAGTGATATCTGGATTTTATGAATAATTGCTTATTTTTTCTCATGGAAGCTTAAGTTAGTACTGTTTCATAAATCCTACTCCAGTTTGGTTAACAGAATTGTTTTGATTTTGGATTTTTCACTAGTCTGTCGGGAGTCTATTGGAAATGGTATAGACTGCTTACACTTTACCCACCCAGTCCCCACTTTGTGGGAGGGTATATACTGTGTTTGTTGTTGTAATTTTTCACTAGTCTTTTCTTGTCAACTTGTTGCGACTAGAATTGTTAGCAAAATTGTATGGTTGTTGAAATGGCACTAAAGCATTTGGTGATATACAAACTTTATTAACACCAGGGGTTGTTTCTCTTCATTTTTAGGTGATTTGATACTGTTCACAAGAGGCAATATAAGTACCTGGTTCAACTTCAATGCCTTCAGTAAATTCGCCTCAGTGGCAAGAGAAAGCTAGTGGATTCTTTCAATCTTCCGGTAACTCATTCTCAAACCCCGTTCATGTTTCTACTTTTGCTTTGCTTTTGTGAATGTTTGATAACTCAATCTTTGATGCAGGGGTGAAGTTGAAGGAAGCTGGGCAGTCTGCAGGATCATTTGTTGGGGAGGTAGCCAAATATGCAAAAGGAAATGTTGGCGAGGTTGCTGAGGAAGTTGGATCAGTAGTCAAAAGTCGATGGTCGCTCCTACAGCAGCCATCAACCAGACATGCCATGCAGGAGCGCTTTATTTCTGCCGCTGCTACAACCAGCTTCTTCTTGATTAAGGGATTTTTGGAGACAAAAGATAAGGTTGCTGTTGGAAAGACAAAAGTTGAGGAGGTATTACAAATGTCAACAATTTTCTGGAACATTTTCCAATTGTGAATAATCAACATATCCCGTATTCCTCACACAGCCATAGCCATAATAGAGACTAGTGGTTTTTGGTAGCCTTTACCTTGTTCTAAAGACTAGTGGTTTTTGGTAGCCTTTTCTTGTGCTCAGAAATACTGTTGTGCTTTAGTTAGATACTGATGGGGTTCGTGAGCCTCCTCAAATAGCAGAAAAGTTTTGTGATTCAATTTAAACATAAAGGGAAATTGTATTTAGCCCAACTTGTTAGAAACAGAATCTTGAAGCTTTTTCTATTTGACTTCTATTCAAAGCTCATCCATTATATCAGATTTTGATTTTACAAAACTTGGGTTTAGGAGAGTTGCTATTGACCCTGTCTTCGTCTTCTCACCTCCACCAAAACAGAAATGAGAGACTTGGGTATACGAGAGTATGATATTTTGGATTTTGAAATTCGAGGTCAGTAGCTAAGCCATGTTAGATATAAGAGTTTATTTTTCTACTGTTCAAGTTATTTTCTTGACCTCTTTGATACTAAATGCATAGATCTCCAAGATTCTTTTCTTGTCGGAGTTCCTATTAAAAGAGCTATTATATATCAAGTAAATGTTATTTACCGTCTTTGTCGTTGGAGTTTGAAATAGGGAAGTATTTGCTTTTGTTTACTCTACATGGACTTCTATTTAGGTTGTGAAAGGTGAACACCTTGGTTTCGAGTATAGGTTTGAAACGGTTGATGGTATGTCTAGTTTTTGTCTCTGCAAAAGTTAGGTGTCTAGTCAATGGAAGAAGTCATGCAGCTACGATCTTCATAGTAATCATTTTAAGTTCTGGCAATTTTTTCTAAAGAACAGTCTTATATGAAACCACACTATCAAATACCTAATTAAGATAACAAATTTGGTTTCAAAATATATAGGGTATAGTTCTCATACTTTAATGGAATTGGTCTTCTATATCTTTGAGGGAAGAAAAGGAGAAATGGATGAGGGATGTCCATCTTGTGATATTAGTAGTTAAAAATTAAAGTACACATGATATGATATTTTGTCATCTTTTACAACGGAGTCTTTTTTGAATTTGAAACATGCAGTAATTTTATGTTCCAGGTGGCAAAGAAAACTGCACAGAAAAGCAAGACTCTGCTGACTGATATTGAGCGATGGCAGAAGGTGCATGAGAATTTTCACTCTTTTCTCCTTTTTCCTCTCAAAGTTTCTGTTGGCTTTGAGTTCAAAGAATCTTAACTTTTTTATTTGAAATGCAGGGAGTTGCCAGCACCGATGGTAATTTTTTCCTCTCTTGATCATTGTATAACTTGTTTATAAGGATTTTATTGTTCCTCTTTTTTTTGGGGTGAGGTTGGAAATGGGATTGCTTTTGTTGGTATTCAACTAGTCAAAACTTCTTCTGCTCTCTTATGGATTCTTTTTGAGTTCATTTAATAATTGAGGACAGGGTAATTGGACATCCCTGCTATACTTGGTCACACTTCTTTAGCACTTCTACAGCATGTCCATGGCTGTAGAAATCAGTTCAGCAGTTATTAATATGGAATCAGCCATACAATCATTTGCTTCCACAAAGCTCTCATGAGACTTATTTTCTGACCATTAGTAACATATCTTGGTTTATCCAGTGTTTGGAGTCCCCATCAATATCCTTGTGCAGAGGCAACAATCAACTAGACCCGTTCCTTATATCATGGTGAAATGTGCAGATTATCTTGTCTTATCAGGTGAGAGATGTAACTATACATACAGCAAGCTGTCATTACTGTTATGTCAATTTTCCCATACACATCTGAATGATGATGTTATGGGAGCCTACTTTTGGTCTAGGGCTGAATTCACCTGAGCTATTCAAGGCTGAAGGAGATAAAAAGGTCATACATCAATTGGTTTCTTTCTTCAATCAAGGTACTTAATTTCCAAGCTCAAATATATTTTATTTGTCCAAGAGGTAAATCAATTTACTCTTAAGTTTGCTCATTTTTTGTTGTAGATCAAAATGCACCAATACCTGAGGGGGTAAATCCGGTAGATATTGCAGCTCTGATGAAGTGCTACCTTGCAAGTCTACCTGAGCCATTAACAACCTTCGAGTTTTATAATGAAATAAGAGGTGCTCGCTCAAGCATACATACAATGAAGAATACCTTAAAGAAGATTCCAACTGTCAACTACATGACGCTGGAATTGATCACTGCGCTGCTACTCCGTGTAAGCCAGAAATCTCTGGTTAACAAGGCAAGTTTATTCCCAGTCATGTGAACAAAAATAGCATCCACCTATCCCTGTGTTAATCTGGATATGTGCAGATTTTTGGATTTGAAGTTGTCTTAGTGTACTTATCATCCTCATGGTTTCAGAGATGATATTCACAGAACCACCTTCTCCTTTTAAGGTGAAGAAATTATGTGGTCGAGAATTGTAATACATGATACAATTTTGAACATTTTTTGAACTTGCTAATTGAGGTGCCTAGTTGCTATGATAAGCCTCACATATTTGGATTCTGTTTTATTTCTTTTTGTCCACATGATTGAGATCTAACAAACTTGTTAAGAATGAACATTTATCTGACAAAAAAAATGTGAGTTTTTATTCCTTTTCGCCCAGATGATTGAGATCCAAAGGTCTTGCTCCTGGCGAGCCTTTATCTTGTACAAATGTGTGAATTCTTTTCTTGACTGCATTTATATGCTTTTCATACTTTCTTCCTGGCAGATGGATGCTAGAACTCTTGCTATGGAAATGGCTCCAATCCTTATTTGGCAAAGAGGACAGAGTCCACACCAGTATGACCAGTTCTGGAACCATTCAGCAAAAACTTCTTCAAAGAAATATATGGACTCCAACTCTAACTCTAGTGCATGGGAGATGCTTGAAGGTCTGTTTGTTTGATCCTTTCTGTTCTCTTAGTAGGTAGTGTAATATCTCATTCATCTTTGTAGTTCTGAACACAAATCATATTAAATGAGGGTGGATATCTCAGTATCCGAATAAATACTGAATTTTAGCGTGTGGAATCTCTTTCTTCTGCTGTGGACAGACTTAGGTGTTTAAAATGCTGTAATGTGACTAGTGACCCAGTTCTATTTCATAAGAAACCAGTTGATATATTAAAATGTACCATGTGCAGAGTTCGAAAGTGGAACTGAAGGCATCTACTTCTACACCTGGGGATTGCTGGTGATGGGAGAAAGATAGTTTTTTTATCAGTAATGATGAATTATTTAAGTGGGCTAGTAGCCAAATGGATATTTACATATATATGCAACAAATACACACACACTATGTAGGTAACTATGATACAAGTACGTGAAGACTTCAAATAGTCAATCTGTTGACTCAAAATTTTGAAAAGAAGATAAATGTAAGAAAAATCTGAATAGATACGGAAGTTAATATTGATACATGTATCTGTATTATAGGTGTGTATCAGAGACATCATAAACTATAACAACAACAACAAC
>JBDJHY010000078.1:12284741-12300962 GCA_039654485.1 Withania somnifera
TGAAGAACACAAGTGTTGAGTTATTTTGATCATTATTCTGCAATCAGCTGAACTTTATATTTGTGGTATGTTATTCTTTATCTTCTGGATTCATTATTGTAGGATGAGGTCAATAGTGGGCTAAACCCCAACCCTGTGGTTGTGAGATCTATGGGTTAAACTATAGGATCGCAATCTACATGAGTTGCTGCATCTATTCTTTCGTATGAACATAATCTCCATATAATAATAGACTTTTAGTGGTTGCAAATACTATAACACGCCTAGTTAACTATCACTAACCCTGTGGATAAAACTAGGAGTTAAGATTATGCTAAGAAATTCAGGGCGTTAACCATCGTCTAATGGTTGCTTCTGTAACTAGAGTAATCATCTTGAGTTATTATAACACATACAACTTGTTCACAGCCCTAACCCGGTGTAGAGGTTTACTTAGGATCAAAGGTTGAAAAACACTTAAGTAAATAGCATTGTATGTATACGTAACTCTATGTTAGGAAGGATTATGCAACCGTGAAAAGATTACAATCTGAAGGACAGTTGGGCCATGGTGAACAAAAACCTAGGTGAACTACGCATTTGAGTAATTTAATAGTCATTAACCTGAAATAACGAAGATTACTAATACACAAAACCCCCTTTGTACTTTCTTGTTTGTCGCTAGAAATAAGCACTAACCGGTAGTTGCTGTTGTTGGCCATATATCCGACACCCTATTCTCTGTGGGATCGATCCCAACCTTAGTTGGGTTCTATATTTGACAACTGACCACTTATGCTTCAAAAGGAAGTGTAGTTTGGGCGTTATCAACTACACCTGCGAGTGACGTGGCATAATGACTAATTAAAAACGAACATGTGGTATTTGAATCTAAAAAAATATTTCAAACTAAATTATATGAAAAAGGAAAATATTTTTTAGCAAAAATAAATAAATAAAATACGTATTACCTAAATAATTTTAAAAAAATACTTTGCTAAGCCCCCAACCCCCACCGCACCCCACCCCACTACCTAGATCGTCTTCTCAAACACACCTATGACTCTCATTCCTCTTCTTTTTTACATACTGCTCTTCCTGAGCTCCTTTCTTCTTCAATTGATTCATAAGATATCCATTTAAGAGCAGTTTTTTCTAAGTTCAAATCCCACAAAAAAATTAAATTAAGAGCAGCTCTTTCTAATTTCAAAATTATAATCTCAATAATCTCTTGAAGAAAATGTCATGCAGAAATTAGGAAGACAAAAGATTGGGAAAAGGACCCGAACATATGCTTGCTAGCTCATACGCCATTTCTCTTCTTTCTCTTCTTCTTCAGTAAAGTTCATGAAAAAGAAAGATATAAATCCTTGAATCTATCAAAAATCACAATTTTTTGTTCTAAACATTATTAAGATCTTTAAAAAATAAAAGAAAAAGAATTAAAGAAATCTTGAATCATGTTTAGCTCAGAGCCAATTTATAAAGAAAAATGGACAAGTTGAATACTTTCTTGTTTTCAGGTTTCAGAAAAGGTAAAGGGGTTGAAGCTGAATTTTTTGAGGAGCAAAGAGGGGTTTGATTATTTTCAGCAATAGGCATAGTTCCAATAGAGCAATTCCGGTGGATTAACAAGCTACAAGTTAGCACCAAACTCGTTTTTCCTCGAAATTCTTGATGAAGACTGCAATAATCCTGGTGAAAATTACCCATGATGGGTCTTCGGGTTCTGATTCTTTGAGCACGAGGAGAAAGATTGTTACTGCTACGGATGTTGTTTATGCCCTCAAGAGGAAAGGCAGGACACTGCGAATTTGGGAGTTAGATTTGTGAAATTAGAGTTTTATTGGTAATGATTGTAGATTTGTATCTCGTTTGTTGTTGTGTTTTAGGATTGAGTTTTCTTTGAGCTTAATGGTGTAATTCTCTATTACAAATTCAAGAGATTTCTATTTGAACAATGGAGATAGGCATTGGATTTTTGCCATTTTTTCACATTCTTCTTCATTCACCATTGAAGAAGCTTAAGTTAGAAAGACGGAGACTAAAAATGGGGGGAAAAGAGAAAAATAAAATAAAAATGGGCAAAAACAAACCTTTCACTCGCAGTCAATGAGTGTACTACACTATTTCAATAAAAATGTGTCAAAATAATCGATTTGTAACCTGCATGAGGTGTCTAAAATAAAATGATCTATGTTAAAATGTCTAAATAAAAAATGATGCCAACTTTAAGTGGCTGACGATGGATTACCTCAATATCAAATATCACTATATACACATTTACAATAAAAATTTTGTATAATGATTATGATTTTTCAAACAAATACTATCATTATCGAGAGAATTTGAATGAATTGAATGGATGATGATTTTTTTGGACACATGAAATGTGGGGTCACATACGTGTTGAGAAGATAAAAAAGATACTCGACGTGTGGTCACTTAGCTTGTGAGTCGATGATTTGCATTGACCTGCTCTTCCTTCCATAGAACAACAAAATAGAAAAATGGAGAAATGACCTTCCTACTGAAATCTTACTCATCTACGACTAATTTTTACTTGACAGTTCAAGAATTAACTCATTCTAATTTCACAAGACGCTATTTTATCGCTAAAACATTAATCAAAAAAGAAAAGAAAAGAGATGCGCTAAATGAGAAGAAAATTATTGCTATACCTACAACTCCATCAAGCAAAATAATTGCAGAATATTATTGTTACTGTTATTTAATTATTTTGACTAAACTTCTTCATATTGAATCATGAACTATATTGATCTGGTCCTATCCGATCCAATTCCGGAACAACGAAAGGCTGGCTTGTTTGAACGGCAGAACGGGGAGAGCATACATGGTCTTACGACTTTGCGGAGACCTGTGTTTTTGGTAAACAGTCGCAGTTGAGTTATATCTCTTCCCTGCCCCATCGAGAAATATAACAGAACTGACTAATTCTAATTCAAAGAGTCGAGAAACTCAACGCTACTATGAACCTACTGTCTGATCAATCTCATCTATTTTCTGCTTTCGAATCGGCTAAAAGAACATTTTGATGTCACTTAGGAGAAGTATAGAGAAGTGCGCCTAAACACGTTTTCGAGATAGAATTCGGTATCTAATGAATTCAAATGATTCCAGTATAAATTAATAAACAGAGGAGCCTATTAAATACAAATAATGAATCGTAATAAAAATATAAAACAAAGTTCAGGTTCAAATTCTATAGTATTTTGCTTTTATGTACTTTTTAAATAAGTACTTTTATTTAAATGATTTGAAAAATTCCACGTTGTGGGTCATCATCTCATGCCTTCTGCGAATTCTGAAACCTTAAATTACTGGTCAACCAACCAAATATATCCTTCATTTTCATACTTCCTTTGACTCATAAAACCCATCTCCATTTGTCCTTGTCTCATGTCTCTTTCTTCTTCATACAAATGGGTTTTAAGGATTTCTGCCTCTTAACAATTGGTAAGGGAATTTTCATGCGAAGTTTCTGAATTCTGTGTCTTCTTAGTTGTTTCTGTTTTCCTTGTAAAAAAATCATAGGCATTTCAAGAATTGTGTATGTCTGGATTGAGTACGCACATAGATGACTTCAAATGATATTCAGAATTGGTACTGATATGATGGGATATCCTAGATGGAATAAAAATTATAATGTGTTTGATTGACGGTATAAATTTACATGAGAAATTCAATTTGAGATTGTTTTATCCATCTCTCAGGCGGGTAAATTAGTTCAGGAATTATAATCACTGAGCTATAATACCAGATAGTTTAGTCCGCATAACAAATGACAAGATCTAATCTTTTAAGTGCTTGTTCAGTCATGGAATCGTTTGATATGATGTATTTTTCTTGTTAATTTCTCTTTTTCCAGTTTGCCTTGATTGCTAAAGTTAACTGAATTTCTTGCTAAATATAGAATGTCTTTGTTGGGGTGAAAACAGTACTCATAATTAAGATTCTTTTCTGTTCACTAGATATTAAATTTGTTACACAATTTATCTGTGTGCTGAACAGTTTCTCTTTTGTAAATAGAGCCTTGCCAGTAAGTGGTTAAATGATGGAAGAAAAAGATGGAGTAGTAACTAAAGTGGAAGGCCTAAGTACTCTGTCTCCATTTAACTCTTCAATCATTGCAGTAGCTATCAATGGTAAGAAAAAAAGCAAATATGTAGTCAGTTGGACTTTGGACAAATTTGTTCCTGAATGAAAAGTTTGTTTCAAGCTGTTACATGTCCGTCCACGCAGAACTGGTGTACCAACCCCCAGTAAGTTGTTTTTCTGCACTGTGTTGTGTCTAAACATTGACTTATTTGAAAGCTTTCGGGTATTGAAAACTTGCTTGCAGAGGACTTCCATAGGCAAGTAATTCAAATTTAGTCTTTGTGATTAATGTAATATGATTATGGACTTCACTAAATTAATGAACAACTAGAGTATAAGTTAAGCCAGAGTATGGAACATCCTTTTAGTCTAGTGCTTTAGAAAACTTTATCCATGATGACAGCTGATCTTGCAACTGAGGTGTTATGTTCTTCATAAATAAGTGGTTTAGTGGAGTCTTTAGGCCTTTTCTTACTGGAGCATCATGTAACCTTTCTTATCTACGTTCACTCTAACTTTGTGGCAATATAAGTGATCTAGGTTTCAATTCTTCTCGAACAAGACCTTCTTCAGAAACAAAAAACAAGGAGAAGGGAAACTAGAAAAGATAAATCTGACAATTCATTGAGAAACCTAACTTGACCAAAGCTTCCTTCTGATATACTGTGTCACATGAGTCCATTTGCTTGAAAG
Source organism: Withania somnifera (assembly GCA_039654485.1). Taxonomy (NCBI): domain Eukaryota; kingdom Viridiplantae; phylum Streptophyta; class Magnoliopsida; order Solanales; family Solanaceae; genus Withania; species Withania somnifera. Next base: position 12,289,533 of record JBDJHY010000078.1, read on the forward strand.
TACCTGTGTCAATTATATATGAAGTATTTTCGGCAGATAGTTTAAAATACACTAAATATTTAGCATAAAGCTGCATGTACCACTGCCAGATGCTTACACACTCTTACTGGATATGTCCAGTGAATCAGTCCATCTAACATCATTCATATGCCTTTTTCCATGAGAAATTTGTCAGTTTTTCTTTGTGCTCATTAATTCTCATTAATTCAAAAGTCTGGAAACAAGAATTTTGGGACTATTGACTTCTTTATTTATCCTTCTTTTCTTTAGTGGGAAACTTTATACCTATCTCACAAGTTCGGGATTACGTAGTCGCTGCTTTCCGGAAGGATGTGGAGTGGAAAACAAGTGAAGATCTGCTTCCTTACAAGATGTTATGTACTAAAAGAAAGGAAAATATATATCAGAAAAGTGGAAAATCTCCTGAAGTTAAATTGCGGATCATTCAAAGTACATGCAGGTCCAAGTAGAAGTTTTACAACTTGAATCATATGATATCGTGAAAGCAATAGCACAGGAGGTCACCAAGCTTAATATCGTCAAGCTTGTGATAGGTGCTTCTTCTCGTAGCATATTTTCTAGGTAGTGAGTTTTATGCTGTTTCAAATTTTAATGATGAACTACTACCAATTGCTGACGCTCCGGGCAACGTCTTGTTTCTATTTTTATTATTTCTAAGCTATATATTTGCATCAACACAAATTACCGTATCCTAATTGCTACTCTGTAAAGCAGTATACTACGAAATACAACAACCTGTGGGTATCTTAGAAGTTACAAAGCAAAAGAGAGGGAAGACATTGACACCCAATATGGACGAAAAAGTTTATTATTTGACATACACGCATCTTCATAAATATCCTTGTGGTAATTGACCTTTAATATCAAGAGAAACATTGATTCTAGAATAGGATGCATTCTTATGGATTCACTTCTGGTGAGCTGTGAGATACCCTCTCTGAAACAAACCTGACAGTTTATCTCCTTAGATGATATGGTTGTTTCGTTTTTATTTGCAGAACTCGTGAAAAATGTCCAAGTACCCTTTTTCCTGTGTGACGAACTCTAATTTCAATAGTTAATTACGACACTGGCAAACTAAAAGAAGAATGCAAGAAGTTCATATTATCCAAAAATCAAGTATGAAGCAGCTAATATTCCACATCATAAAGCTATTCAAAATTATACGAGACACAATAATATGGAAACTAATAAAAGCTTCAGTCGGTGACGCTCGTAACTAGGTTTAAGAAGCAACAATGACTATGGAGAGGAAAGGCCTATGTTTTCTTATACTCAAGAGGAAAGGTCTTTTGGTCCTTTTGCATGATATCTTGCAGGGCACGAGTCAGTCATGAGTGGGATATAAATACAAACTTTGAAAACCATCGTGGTTGTTTGAAATGTTATTTCTTTTCTGGTAAATAGTTTTTGTTTATTGAAATTGAAATAGGTGAAGATCTTACCTTTTCTTTTCGGAAGTCTGTACCATCTTGAGGTGTTTTTACTTCTTCACTGTTAGGCCTCTTAGGAGAGGGTACTTTCTAGCATTACTGCCATATCCCATTGTAAGTCTAAAAATTTTATTTGATAGTTAGGGGACAAGGCGTATCCTTAAAAATCTTGGACAGTACTCCAAGCTTTTGTACCATCTATGCTGTTTCAAAGGAAAATTGTTATCTGTACGTCCTTCTGATTCAGAGATAAATGGAAGCAGTTCGGCTGAACATAGTTACACGAGCTGCTCAATCACCAGTTCAACAGCCCACACTTTAAGTTCACTTACAGGTAAAAATCAATTGTTTTCATATGTTTCACCAAACAAAATACTACAACTGACGGCTAGCTTCGTGTACTTTGGCTGAAATTGTTGCCTTTGGCTGGAGAAACTTTTACTCCTTTTGGGGTTTATGTAGTTCTTAGCCCCATTTCTTTCTCCCTGTGATTAGGAGCAACATGAATTCACATTACCATCATCCCTAATCTATGACGGAGCAGACGCTGATTAGTACCGAGTGTCTGGATGCTGTATTTGATGGCTCTAAATGAAAGACATGGTAGCAACTAGTTAATATTCCCTGCTACACCTCTACTAAAGCGTGTCCCAGGATCGTGATAGCATGTGCTGGATCTTGATTGAAGAAATATTCTTCTTTGTAATAAAACTTCTTCTAATCAAGGAAACAGTATATTTCATTCTTAAAAGTACATTAGACATGGTGTTGGAAATTTTGTTTTAGTTACTACATTAACTTTTAGCAAATAGTTTAGTTTAGGATAAATTTTAATTTTTAACTTTAGATTAAATTGTTTTAGTTGTTGAAAATTTTTAAACTTTTTAAATTTCAAATTATAATTATCTGTTTTATGTTGGCTATTTAAAGCACCTCTTGCTTAACTTCTGAAGGTCATTTGAATCAATTGTTGGCCATTTTAACTTCTTTTTGTTATCAAAAAAAAAAAAAAAAAAAAGAAAACCAACAGTGGTATGAAAAGCCCCAGATCCTTCCAAAAAGTTGTCTTACCATTTTAAACCATATGGGCTACTATTTTTAACCCATGGGCTACTATTTTTAACCCATGTCCCAAAAGGTTTCATTAGCAAAAACTATTAGATTTGGCCAGTGAAAATAAAGTCATATTTTAAAATCGATACTTTATCTAATATTTTGATGAAAGAAAAATTTTTACAACAAAGTTTTGCAAATTCTACGATTGTTCAAATGAAAGTACTTTTAAAAGAGTCTTCAAATAACACAAGATTATTGAGGGTGTTTTTGAATCATAAAACCAAAAGAAGAAGAAAAAAATAAGAAGAGAAAAATCTATGCCAAAAAAGGTGCAAATTCAAAAACAATAAAAAAAATTTGGCACCAACAATCAAAGAAGAAATTGAGGAGTATTTTTTAAATTGCAGGACTAAAGTAAAGGGCAAGTGTTGAAATTTTACTTTAGCTACCACAATAACTTTTAGCAAAATAAATAGTTTAGTTTAGGATAAATTTAAATTGATTAGGTTGTTTTAATTGTTAAGAGATTTAGGCTTTTTAATTTTCAAATTATGATTATCTATTTTATGTTGGCTATCTAAAACCCCTAATGCTTAATAAGATCATTTAAAGTCATTTCAATTCATTGAGACTCATTTTAACTCTTTTTTGTTGTCCAAAACAAACCAACAGTGATATCAAGAGTCTCATTGATCTTACATGATTTGTGAATTCTTTCAAAAAGCATTCATACCACTTTAACCCATAAGAGCTATCATTTTAATACGTAAGGGCTTCCCTTTTTAATTTTGACAAGTAACGGTCTCTTTTTGAATGTCCCAAAAATTTGACTGGCGAAAACTATCAGATTTGGCCAGCGAAGATAAAATCATATTTTAAAATCGATACTTTATCTAATGTTGTGATGGAAGAAAAATTTTTACAACAGTATTTTGCAAATTCTACAATTATCCAAATGGAAGTACTTTCAAAAGAGCATTCAAAAAAACAAGATTACTAAGGGTGTTTTTCAAGTACAAACCAAAAGAAGAAAAAGAAAGAAGAAGAGAAAAATTAATGCCCAAAAAACATTGCAGGTTAAAAAACAACCAAAAGAATTTGGCACCAACGATCAAAACAGAAATTGAGGAGGAGATTTTTTTAAATTGCAGTAATTAAAGCAAAGGAGGATTGTTGAAAACTTTTAGACCCCAAATTATTAATAAAATCATTGAAAGTCATTTCAACTTTCAATCCATTGAGAGTCATTTTAATTCATTTTTGCTGCAGAAAAATAAAAATAAAAAATCAACAATGGTATCACGAGCCTCATTGATCTTAAAAGATCTGTGAGTTCTTTCAAAAATCTGCCATACCATTTTAACTCATAAGGGCTGTCATTTTTAACCCGTTAGGGCTACCATTTAACCCATAAGGGTTACTATTCTTAACCCATTTGGGCTACCATTTTTATAGTTGACAAGCAATAGTCTCTCTTTGAATGCCTCAAAAAATTTCACTGGCGAAAACTATCGGATTTGGCTAGTGAAAATAAAATCATATTTCAAAACCGATGCTTTCTCTAACGATGTGATGAAAGAAAAATCTTTACAACAACCTTTTGCAAATTCTACAATTGTCCAAGTGAAAGTACTTTCAAAGGAGCCTTCAAATAAAACAAGATTAACGAGGGTGTTTTTGAAGCACAAAACCAAAAGAAAAAAAAAAGATGAAGAGAAAAATCAATGCCAAAAAAAATGGTGCAAGTTAAAAAACAATCAAAAGAATTCGGCACCAACAATCAAAGCAGAAATTGAGGAGGAGTATCTTTTAAATTGCAATAACTAAAGCAAAAGAGGAGTGTTGAAACTTTACTTTGTTTACTGCACTAACTTTTAGCAAAATAAGTAGTTTAGTTTAGGATAAATTTGAATTTTAAACTTTAAATTATGTTTTTTTATTTATTGAGAGATTTTAAACTTTTTAAATTTCAAATTATGATTATCTTATTTATGTTGGCTATTTAAAGCCCTCCAATACTTATAATCACTGAAAGTCATTTCAATTTTTAATACACTGAGAGCCATTTTAACCCGTTTTTGTTGGAAAAAAGAATCAACAGTTGTATCAAGAGCCTCATTGATCTTACGGAACCTATGAGTTCTTTCAAAAAACTACCATACCATTTTAATCCACAAGGACTACCATTTTTAACCTGTTTGAGCTATCATTTTAACATATAAGAGTTACAATTTCTAACCTATTTAGGATACCATTTTAACCATGGAAAGAAACCGTCTCTCTTTTAATGCCTCAAATTTTGCAAGTGAAAATAAAATCATATTTCAAAATCAATGTTTTATCTATGCTGTGATGGAAGAAAAATCTTTACAACAATAGTTTGCAAATCCTACAATTATTCAAGTGAAAGTACTTTCAAAAAAGTCTTCAAACAAAACAAGATTATTGAGGGTATTTTGAAGTACAAAATCAAAAGAAGAAGAGAAAAATCAATGCCAAAAAATAGTGCAAGTTCAAAAACAATCAAAACAATTCGGCACCAACAATCAAATCAGAAATTGAGGAGGAGTAATTTTTATATTGCAGTAACTAAAGTAAAGGAGGAGCGTTGAAATTTTACTTTAGTTACTGTAGTAACTTTTAGCAAAATAAATAGTTTAGTTTATGATAAATTTAAATTTTAAACTTTAGATTAGGTGTTTTAGTTGTTGAGAGATTTTAGGCTTTTCAAATTTCAAATTATGATCATCTACTTTATGTTGGCTATTTAAAAGCCCTCAACATTTAATAAAATCATTGAAAGTCATTTCAAATTATTGAGTGTCATTTCAACCTATTAAAAGTCATTTTAACCCCTTTTTGCGGCCCAAAAAAATCAATAGTCCAAAATTGTGTGTCCAATTTGACTGGGCACGGAGTTCAAGAAATAAAAAAAGACTTTATAATGATTACTAAATTTTCCTTTATTGAAAAAAAGATTATTACTTTTTATAATAAAGTAGGACAATAAAGATAAAAGAATAATTATACCTTTAAAAGATTAGCAAATAAGAAAATGAGTCATTCTTTTGGAGGGGCGGGGAGGGGGGGGGGAAGAGTAGGACACATTACGTTGGGCCTTCTAATGAAAACACCATTTGAGATGTCTTCATAGATTAGATAGTCATTCAACTGTCACTGGTTCATTCTCATCATTTGATAATGTTGGTTTTTTGTTGGGTGATCCAATTTAACATGCCGATTCTTGAAAATACATAACCCTTTGTTGAAAGATTTGTCCATTCATAAAAGAAGATCTCTCTGGAATATGTCTTTGAGTTAAAGACACATCAATTCATCAAAGAATATGTCGATTCATAAAAAAGGCACATAGGTGATGGTTCACTAACTATAATAACTATCTCCACTAACCAAAATCAATAACTTCATCTATAGGATGTTCATCTAATTCACTCTCCTGCAAAATATCTTCTTCATTCGTTGTGTTTCCTTAAAAGCATTTAAAAGATTTATAAATTTTTGGATCTTCTATTTAAGCACACTATGGAGATTCTTGGGTAGTTTATTGCGTCTTATGAGTAGGACTTTGCTTTTCTATTTGCACCAAGGTACATTAAAGTATACTTTGAAATAAAGCCTTACACAGCGACTGGTTTTACACATTCATACTCCGTCTTTCTTTTGTTATGCCTTGTTTATTAATTTTGTTTTTGTTAGTGTTTCCATATTTAGTTATTTTTTAATGGTGAATTCCATTTTCTTAAGAGACCTCAAGTACTGTCACATTTTCTATATTTGGGAGTAAGTTCATCATCTCTTGGATCGAACAATTTATATGTTTTCTACTTTTCAGAAAGGTCAGAACCAGTCTCAAGCTCTTCATACAGTCACTTCCGTTCTCCTTCACTACCAATGCAAAGATTTCAAGCTCTTTCACATATTAATGATAACTTTCCTCATAGAAGAGCAAGTTCAAATAAACCAGTCTGCCGTAAAAACTATTCTCTCAAGTTTTGTAACGGTGAGGATAATATCTGTTCTTGTACTCAAGGAACATAACTTACTGATGGAGATGACCTTGCTTCTAGTTTTAGGAGCTTGGTAACAGATAACAATACAACGGCAGATGATCAAGCTTCAATTTCAGAGGCTCCAACAGATTCATCATCGAGATATGAGGTATATGCTGCTCTGATTGTTATATTCATCACTCATCGAATGTCCCCAGACACCACTTTGTGGAAATATATTGGGTATGTTGTTATTGTATTACTCATCAAATGTGCATACCTCAATGTTCTGATCAACTGACGATGTTGATTCATTTCACATACATCAAGCACGCTTCCTTTCTTTTTTTTTTTTTTAAAATCTGGATCTGTCAAAAACTATCTAGTGCACATCCTAGACTTTAACACAGTTCAATATTTTAATGCAAGCGGACATTAATTTTGAGCTAGTAAAAGCTAAGAACTGAATTAAGACAAACCCGAGGATTGTATACAGTTACACAAACTGAAGTAATTGACGCTTCAAGGAAGGTATGCTTAAGAAACAATGATTTCTAATATTCATCCTTTTGTGTCAGTTTCATAACATATAGTGATCATAAACCTGTCTACAAATAGATACATGAGCTGCACAAGAGCCGGTTGGAGGAAGACATTAAATGTCGGGAAATTTGTTTGGAGGAGGAAGTAAGTAAAAGAGTTAGCACGAAGAGAGAATGAGAAGTACGAAGAGAGAATGAGAAGTACGAAGTTGCAAAAAGAGAAGCTGATTATGTGAAGGACTGTGCTGAAAGAGAGGCTGCACAAAGAAAAGAAGCAGAATTACTGGCCTTACGTGAGGCAAAAGAAAAAGACAAGCTTGAGGATGCCTTGACAGGTCAGGCACATCAGTACCAAGAATTCAATTGGGAAGAAATCCTATCTTCCACCTCTTCTTTTGCTGAAAATCTCAAAATTGGTATGGGGGTATACTGAACTGTTTATAAGTGTAGCTTGCATCATACTACAGTTGCTGTCGAAGTTCTTTACTCTGAGGGATCCCATTGGATGAAGCAACATCGGCAAGAGGTATGATAAGTTAATGAATAAAAGAATGATCAAGTTGAGTTAACTTGAGATTTAAAAGAAACTGTGTTGTTTGTCTAGTCATAAAAATCATTGTATCAAGGTTACCCACCAATATTAGTCCCCTCTATTCTAGAACTTAGAATTTGCTCTTTTGTTGTTTCAGCAGGAAATATTGAGCAAAATTCGTCATCCACACTTGCTAATCCTGCTTGGTGTGTTCCCTGATCGTGATTACTTAGTGTATGAGTTCATGAGAATGGTGTCTTGGAGGAGATTCTTCTCAGGAAACATGATACACCTTCGATTTCATGGTTTGATAGATATCGAATTGCATGGGAAGTGGCCTCTGCCCTTGCTTTTCTTCACAACTCCAAGCCAGATCTAATTATTCATCGTGGTCTAAAGCCTGCAAACATATTGCTTAGTCGTAATTTTATCAGTAAAATTGGTGATGCAGGCCTCTCTTCCATAATAAATTCAGACGTTGCGCTATCCACCATTTACAAAGATACCGTTCCTGTGGAAACACTTTACTACATAGACCCTGAGTACCAAAGGACCGGATTGATCTCTCCAATATCTAACGTTTATGCATTTGGGATGGTTCTCTTGCAGTTGCTAACTACAAAAGGAGTAATGGACTTCCCCACATTGTTGAAACAACAATTGCTAAGGATAATCTAACTAGGTACTCGATCTAGAGGCTGGTAAATGGCCATTAGAAGAGACAAAGAAACTAGCTATGCTAGCCCTTAAATGCACAGAGCTTTGTCAAAGAGACAGGCTTGATGTGAAAGATGAAATTCTGCCTTCATTGGAGAAATTGAAAGAAGCTGTTGATAAGGCTCAAGATTCTACTTCAACTACCCAGCCTCCTCCTTCTAACTACCACTTGGTTCCATTACTCAAAGATGTGACATCTTGGTTACTATAACTCTTACAATGTGATAAGGATTCACATTTGATGTGGCACAATAGTTCCAAAGAATCAATTGTTATTTACTACCAAGTTTCTCATCTCCATTTCTAAGGTACATTTTTTTCTTTCATCGCAGGATATGTTAGATATTTAGTTTAGTGAATGTGAAGGAAAAAAAAGAAAAGATTGATTGGAAAGTCAAGCTAAGGGGTTTTATACCACATTGGTAGTTTAAAGGGAATGGTGACACTTTATATATAAAAGTGCTCCTTGTAGGTTTGTAAAATGTTGGCAAACCTATACCCCGTGGCACAACCTCGCATGTGTACGTGTAGGGTGTGTGTGTGCAAATCCATTAGCTTGATCTGTTTACAGGTTCGACCTACGAATATGAATGCATGTCACGACCCGATTTTGCGGATCAGGATAACACCTACTATACCACTAGTAGGCAGATCATGATGGCACCTACTATACCAATAGTAGGAGAACCAAACCTCGTAGTCCGTAGCTGAAGCGGAGGACTACTACATTAATTGCGGAAGAATATCAACAGTCTTATGAAAATAGTAAAGTTTTGCGAAATTAATAAAATGAAACAACCACCCAAAATTCGGTATCAGTGTCAAACGAACCACTACGTACAAAATCATAAAACAGAAGTAAATATAGTACCAATATATCTCCGAAATACTATGGAGATCAATAAAACATAAGTCAGAAGAGAAGAAGGAACAAGCTGGACGCCCAGCTCACCCTGAATCTCCGATATGAATGGAATTCGAACGAACAACGATCTGTGTATCATGAACAGAAACCTATACTCAGATCTGCACAAGTACAAGTGTAGTATGAGTACAAGTTTCCAAAGCAACCCATACTCAGTAGGCTTCGAGGGCCCACTGAGCGTATAACAATAATAAATGCAGTAAATAACAGAATACAAGAAAAAGGTTCACGAAAGTAATTAGTACAATACATAAAAACTAGCAACTCAATGACAAAGCGAGTGTCACATAGACCGATAGTGCTAGCTAATCACGTAACAGGATCACAGGCATTGGAAGAAAACTTACCCGGCAACCTTGCGGCAATATATGTGAAATATAACAATAATAGAGAGAATCAAGAAAGATAGGATTAGAACATGGTCGGTATACCGGTAACCTTAAGTGAAGAGATAAGTTGAACGAAAGAAGTAATAAGCACTAATCCCACATAGCATGAAACAACAAGAATCCAAAACAAACTATACATTAATACAATTATAAAGTAAATAATTAAACACTGACAAGTCCCCCAGAAAGAAGTGCAGCGTACACCAAAAGAAACACGCTCACCGCAGGCCTTACATCTCAGCCAGGATACACTAAAGAAAACAAGTGCGAAAAGTAAGCACAATGCATGAAGTAATCATCCTGTGTACGCATCTCCTCCTGTACCCGTAGGTCTAGCAGGAAGAACCCATGGAAGGCTACCCTTGAAGTTCTCGGTGTATGTTATCCCCCATACTCCACATACTATCTTCTCCGTGTCGCGTGGAAGCCAGGAGACAGGTCCATGGGGGAGCGTCACCACGTACAAACTCTAAAGTCATCATGTCCTCATGTCCCTAAACACAGAGCCTCAAAGGTCTCAATAGTCTGGCATCTAGTTCCCAAATCAAAAGTATGATGTATCATGCCAAATATCAATCTTACCATCAAGCCCAGCTCGACTAATCAAGGCTATAAGCCTGTATATCATCATATCTGATCATAATCATCAATAAATCGGGTATCACCATGTATCCATAACTGGTAGTGCCACAAGGATCAAAAGCTATACTCACAGTCATACGGTGATAGACTCAAGTCCTAGCGCTGTATTCACTGCTGATTCTAGGTTGGACTCAAGTGCCAACATTAATTAAGTAAATGATATTCTCCCGGTGCCAGGAGGGAAAGCCTGGACTAAATAAGTAAAAATAGTGTTACCAGGTGCACGACTCCATGCCGAGTCTAAATCAGTAAAAAGGCCATCATTTATATTACCATTAAGTATTCTGGTTTCTCAATTCATATTATTATTCATCATTACTATCATAATCTTTCTTTAGCCTCCATGGCTCGAAATCAAGTGGTAATACCAGCCCAGCCCCAATATACTCTCATCGGAGCCTTAGGATCGGCCTCTCGTGTCATGAATGTACAACACGTCAATAACACATAAATCGCATATAAACATGAGATATCCACAACCTATACTCTGCACGGGCATCTATAATCAATTGCTAAGTCTTGGGCCCTCTATCACTTGGGTGCCAACGTATCATTATCAACATAGAACAGACAAAAAAGTGGTACTGGGGTGTTATACAACCTAGCTACCCAACCCAAGGACGCTATTTAGTATAATTATTAAAGCTATAAACCCAGAGATAGCCCCACGGAGCCTACCTGTCGTCAGACGATAAAACTTTGAAATCTCACAAATTGTACTCCGACTGATATCAAACATGTTCCAAATGATCTAAAACTTGTTCTAATGAATTCTATATGTTAATACGAGTCTAACAGTGTAATTTTTAATGGATTCCGGACTGGGCCTACAATAAGGCCTAAAACGGGCTGACGGGGTCCGCTTATCGAAATCGCAAACAAACTTCACCACGGGGTTCCCAATGCTGCCAGGAACCCGTGCGACAAATTTGAGCAAAATGCAAACGTGGAAAAGACTTCAAATCAGCCCTGTCAGATTTGACCCAAAAAGGGTTAAAGGTTCGATCTTTACAATTATAACGTTGGTATTATGATGAATTAATGATCCTAGGAGCAATGTATATCGAATTAACGAAGAATTATATAAAAATCATCAAGTTATGGGATGATTTCATCAACTTCATGATTTTATCCATTAATGGAGGAAAACTAAGAAATAAGGA
>JBDJHY010000078.1:12307378-12318355 GCA_039654485.1 Withania somnifera
TCATTTGATTGTTCTTCCGCATTTATTTCTAAGTAGTCCTCCGCTTCAGCTACGGACTACAGGGTTCGGTTCTCCTATTGGGTGGATAGTAGGTGCCATCATGACTCCGAGAAATCGGGTCGTGACATTGTTTGAATGTTTCCCTTTAGAACCCTATTTCAGAAAAATTAGATTAAATTAAATAAAAATGTGTACTAGGATAAATTAGTCGGATCATAATTTTTAAAAGAACCGCTAAGTAAAATTAGAAAAAAGAGAAATGATCATAATATCGTAAACTACATGGAGGTTAGTGTCATGGGGCCAAACTGAAGGAAAGTCTGAAATTTTATTTAATCGGACCAAAAAGAAGGAAAATTTTATTTTACCTACACAATGTTCAAAAAGAAAGTATATTTCCATATCATAAGCCTATTAGTTTCCAAAAGAAAAGAGTAAAAAGTTTGTAGAATATACCCTTTCCAATCAAGAATAAAAAAAGTTTCAAAGAAAATATTCTTAGAATATATTGTATAAATGAGTACATTTTATTTAACAATTCTAAAATTTTGAGATTAGAAAATAATATCTCGTTCATCTCTTGAATTGTTGAACCTGATGGTCATTTTTCAACATTTTAAAAAGATATGCAATAATTTAATTCATTTATAGCCACTGATTAAGATCAAGGAAATTTATTATCGCAATCAAAATGTGAAGTGGATATTATTTCACAAATCCAAAATGTGAGCAAATAAAATGAGCCTTTCTGATAAAAAAAAAATTGATTGAGTGATTTTATAAGAAAAAGGCCTTAAGTTGAGTGATTTTATTAATGTAAAACAAAGTTGAATGATTTTGCTATATAATTTCTCATAGTTAAGTGATCTTTTGAGATATTGTCAAGTGTCGAAGGTAATATTTGTAATTAATATTAGCTACGGTAAAATATGAACGATAATTTCTTCTATGATTTGAATTTCTCTGCTCCTGTTAATTGAATCTACTAATTAAATGCTTATTTGATTATTAAATCGTCCTTTCATTCTTCTAATTCGTTCATACATGAAATTGTCCTTCTACTTAAACTATTTTGAGTATTGCTATTTGTTTGTTGAATGGTTGTTCAGTTTCTTGTTTCGTTAAATTTGATTGTTATCTCTCTAGAACCACAATGCTCTCAAATAACGGGCCTTCATTTTTCTTTTCCTTAATGCAACTAGCCAATTATTATGCCTGTTAACTGTCATGTTACCTTTCTCCTAAGCTGCATTCTCAACTGGATTGAGGATCAATTGCTTTGTTTGCTATAAAAAATTAAGCAGATGAGGAGATATTATTTACATCATTTTCTTTTTTGTGTATTCTAGGTATGTACACGTGCATTGGGACTTGGGAGACAGAGAAAGCATCGTAATATATTGCGTACGTAAGAGAAAGGAGAATACAGTAATAAATCTATATAGTTAGATTATAAATCTTATGGTGTTACACTTTTAGGACAATGACAAAACTGGCAGATCAATATCTTCAATGATGTGAAATGGCTCTTCTTTGTCTTGTTGCTGAAACATTGTATCTTTTCCAAGTAATGTTTAAGCTTTTAACCCAAAAGACAATTGTTCACACTATTTGTCAAAACATTGTGATACATGTACCCGGCTGGTGCTGATCATGTCTTATGAATCCTTTGGAGCTTCCAACTGTCGCCAGATTTTCTCTGAAATTGAGACTAGTCCACTGGTTGTCATAAACTAATTAAACGTCTCTCCCTAAACTTTTTGACTGTACTTTACAATATCTTGATCATATTGTCATATCTACTTCCTAATCCATCAACCCCTTTCTTTATGACAGCACCGTGAATCGAGAAACTCTATTATGTAATCACACAACTAATATTAGTTCTGTGCGGCTTCTTTCTTCTCTCACAAAAAATGAATCCAAATCTTACACCTTTTGGTCCACTTTTTTGTGAGACAGAAAAGAGTCACGCGACTAGAGTTAATTATTTGTGTCGCAAAATAAAACTTTTTGAATCTTGAGGACGACATTGGAAGCTAATCTTCAACATCCAGAAACTTCCTTCTGATTCTTTGGGTGAAAACTTCAGCTTTGCCAAGAAACTGAACACCAACTTCATAGTTTTTGCCAATTGATATAAGCTTCACAATATTCTCTAGCTGTGATTGCACATAGGAGTTAAGACATGTCCCCATAGAGCAGTTTCCTCACAAGGAGTTAGTGAGTTATATCAGCATGCTTATCATGACCTTAAAATATCAATATAGATCGAGTGTATCGTCAGTCAGAGTAAACAGATCATGCTTCAAGTAGAAGCATAAATATTGTTCATTTTACCTTCCCAATTTCTTCAAGCTTGCTGAGGACATCCTTTATTGTCGGCCTAAGAGCAGGTGAGGGAGAACAACAAGCCACTGCAAGCTGAAGGAATTCATAAACATGATCTTCATTAACTGCCTTTGGGGCATCAGTTTGGCGAACCAGAATCTGTGGATGATAACAGTCCGCAACTCTATGATCAAGAATTGCACTTTGAATGGCATTAGGCAAATAAATATCCTTATCAAGATTTGGTTTCCTGTAGAATGGTTCTTTCCCTGTTAATAACACTAAAAAGATAATCCCAAGGCTGTAGATATCAGTTTCTTCACTAACTTCTTTCATCTTGATCAATTCAGGAGCTTTGTACCCCTGAGCTGCTGAAGCTTCAAGCATTTCTTGACCTGCAGTTGGATTCAAGAGAAGATGCAAGCCAAAATCGGACACATATGGCCTGAAGTGTCGATCCAAAAGTATATTATTCGATTTGAGGTTTCCATGAATTATGGGAATTTCCAAGTCTGTGTGAAGATAGTCCAGTCCTTGAGCAATGCCAATGGAGATCCTACATAGGATGTGCCATTTGTGAGCCTCACCGTTCCCATCTGTATCATTAGACACAATTTTATTAAAACAAATATATTTGTATACTTGAGACATATTGAAACCTAATACATTTGTTTAATTAGGACTTAAGAGTGGTTCAACTTAACACGATTGGATATTATTGAAACTATAATTTTGACAAAGTATCAACTATTAGGTTCTAAAATGACAAGAAAACTAACAGAAATTGAGGCAAGATATGTTGAAACTATAGCACTGCACGTGTATGGGTTTTTAAATAAGCAGAAGAAAGCAAATTCCACCAAAGTCCTGAACTCAAACTTTTTCAACAGAACGAACATTTATACGACACAAGAAATCGAGAATTATGGAGAAATATAATATCACCGCCAGAATATTCCAAAAGAAAAAAAGGAAAAAAAATGGAAGAAAGTCAAGTTCCATCTATGCCTTTCAGATTCAGAAACACAGTTTTTGAGATGTCACAAAAAAAAGTATAATTACCATCAAAAAAGTGAAGAGAAATGAAACAATCAAAGGACCTACAAATTCAAAATGCATATAGATATCTAATTATTGAAGCCCTTCAAAATAAAAGATATAAAGTTTAACACTCATTCCAATTGTTCGAAAATGATTGACAGGGACCTTTTTCAAGGCATCAAATGGCAAAACCAAGATCTCCCAATTTAGACCCTTTGTATTTTAACTAATAGAAGAAAGCAGAAGATTGAAATGTTTTTTCAAGCATCTCCTACCAGATTTTACAAATCTTTAAAATGACCAATCTTCTCTTTTCTTACTCTATAGCCACGAAACTTTTTCTATTACACACCACACCCTAGGCTTAAATATTATTAGCACCTAAGTCATTGTGTTTGAAAATTACAGAACCACAATTAATACTTGTTAATATTTTTGTAGTTTTCCCCTCTTGCATTTTCTAAGAATTCTAACATTTTATAGAGTCTAGATTTTCCCCAATAACAGCAGAGGCACCAGATGAGGACATACGATTTAACAGCCAGAGCCTTACCTCTAATCAATTGAGCTAAAGTGCCATGATGATAAAAAGGATGTACCATGAGTTTCTCTCCTCTTGGTCCTGCATAAAATGCATACAAAGGCACCAAATTAGGATGCCTCAAAGACCCCAAAAGCTCCATGACAGGCGCCACTTCTTTCATTGTCACTGTACAAGCTGGTCTCAAGAACCTCAACAATGTAAGCCTATCAATACTCAGCAAAGTAGCCTTGTATAAAGTGCCATAACTTGATTTCCCAATAACTTCTCCAGGAGCATCCAAGATATCATACACAGTGAGATGTTCACCATCTTGAAACTTGATCAACAAATCTTTTTCAACCCCATCCCTTTCTTTAACCTCAATGTTAGCCTCTACATCTCTAGAGACACGTTCCCTTCTTTTCCTTGTACATAAATAGATCACTACCAACAAAACAACAACAGCAGTTAATGAACTTGGTACTATAATAAGTATGAGCATATGCGTGTGTTCCATTTTCTTGAATGAAAAGGGTCTGACACTTGGGGACTAGTGATCAAAAAGATTGAAAGTTTATGACATTTTTTGAAGGGGAAGAGGAAGATCCAAGATCTGGTTAGAATGGGAAAGTGTTGAGAATGTGTTAAATGTAATCGCTGTTCATGGGAAATGGAACAAGAGAAATCTAAGGGGTTGCAGAGATTGTGGGAAACAAAATCTGGAAGATGAGTTTGGCATGGAAGAAAGCTGCCGCAGACAGAGGGAAAAAGAGTGAGAACAAGTCAACAGATGGAGTAGGCAAGAGAAAGAGTTAACAGCGGAGGCATGTGCCTAATATATGGAAGGAATTCATTTCTCGATCTCATGTTTATGCTTGTTCTTTTCTTGTATTAATTGCCTCTCCATTCCCCCCATCCGAATTCATCTATTTTATTTTTAAAAAAGATTATTCTTTAGTAACAACTTTTTAATTAAATTTTTCTAATCGTGGTAGTAACTCTGTATATCAACTGAAGGACAAATGAATGTTTTTGTTAATCGTCTTGTGTTTTTGCTTGTATTAGAACATAAAATTTAATATTTCCAACGTATTTCATTAATACTAGATCACACTCTACATTATATTTGAGAACACAAAGTTCAAAAAAATTATTCACAAAATTAAAAAAAATATATATATATATTTTCTTAAACTTTATTGACCAAATACCTAACAAAATATATAATGCATTACATTTATATATATGCACACTCCTTCCATTTATTTCACTCTATTTCCTTATTAATTCTTCTTCTCATTTTCTTTAATTTTTTTAATAATGTATAATTCCATAAATATTTTTATATTTATAAAATTACAAGTTTCAAAAGTGATTATACATAGAATATTATGACATATTTTTTTATTACACAAATTCTAGAAGTCTTTTATTTTTTTAAAATAAAAAAATTTGTAGTGAATCAAACAAAGTGTAACAAATGGAGTTAGCATCGGAGCCACATGTACTAAAAAGGTATTATTAATTGATATATGCAAAAAGTCTATTTTATCTATCTACGTATATATCATGGACAGGGTTGGCAAATTTTTTAAAATGTTAAATCAAACTATTTTATTGAATTTTTAAATTTATAAAAAAAATTAAATCAATAAATTAATTTTTTTAACGTTGAGTCTTCTTGAGTTTTTCAATTTTATCGGATTTTTTTGATAAAGTCTTTATATAAATATGTAATTAATTTGTGTTTCACATATTTATTTAGTTCTAGCAAGATGCAACTGTCTAAGGTATTTCTTCAAAAAAATAAATACACAAAAACATGAGATGAATGATGAAAGTAAAATATTTATATGAAATAACATAAATTGAATATTGCATATTAATAAGTCATAATAAAAATAATTATATTTTAAAAGTATTAACTCGTGCTAAAATAAGTCTAATAACTATTAATTACATGACTAAATAATAAACTAAAAATTAAAATTAGGTTATGTATTCATGCAAAACTAAAAAAAAATCATTTTATTTTCATTCCTAGTGTTGCATTGAATATTTTGTGCTAGCATGAGTACTGAATTAAAATTTATTTGAGTTATTAATATTTATGAGCTACAAACTGTATTAGACCATTCAAAATTCAAAATTTAAACTTGAAATAATATATTAAAAGATAAATATAAAAAAAATTAAAAATTTATAAATTACATCACAATGAAAATGGCTTAAAATAACCTTCACATATTCAAAAAGGATCTAAAATGCCCATCATTAACTTATTGGACTCAGATGCTATTACTGTTAATCTATGAGATCAACTTTACTCTTATTTTAATAATTTGAATATTAACATAAAATAAATTAATTTAGTAATTACGCTGTATATTTTTATTAGATAATTTATATTTAAGTAAATTAATTATTCTATTTATTAAATTGAACCAGAGACCGATTTGGACTGCCCCAACCCAGTTAAACATAATCCGGTCCACCTTACTTAATCTTAACTCATCCACCCCAAAGAAACCCTTCTTTGATAAATTCTTCCATTTCTTCGTAGTGCTGACATTTACATTTGCCCATGATTCTACAGATGCCAGAGATTGCAGATTGATGCCTAAGTGAAAATGCAATTAACAGACCAGAAATGCAGGAAGTGATTGTTGTATTATCTCAAATCAGGACCTCATCCACAGAGTGGGAGGCATCATTAGGAGGCGATAGCGTGGCTTTTAGTGGAATCTTTAATGGGAGATGAAATGCATTTCAAGCAAAGCTCTAAATTTTTAAAATAGAATGCAAATCTTACTACAGCCAGCAGTCAATGTTCTGATAATTGATGGACTTCTTTTTCTTTTTCCTGTCTTGTAAAGCTAAAGAAGGTTCTAATAAACATGAATATAAATTCAACATTTTGATTTCTACTTGGCCTCAGAGTAATCCTCCGAAAATTCTGTTGTCATTGATCAAATGTGTACAGGCATAAGAATTAGTATAACCATGCGTCCAAGTCTGGACTATGTTGTTATGCAGAATAAAATCCACTACTTGATGGTAAGACTTAATACGCTAACAAGGCCCTCAACTACTGAAAGCATACATGGGTGAGTTACTCATCGAAAAATGCCTTAAGCTCAACCAAATTGTCCAATTAGACTGTTCTAAGCACTCATCAACTCCATTAGGTGGGTCGGTTAATACCGGCCGATCTGGTCCGGTTTAGTAAACAGAATAATTAATTTATTTAAATATTAAATTAGTTAATAGAAATATGTCATGTAATTAATAAATTATTTTTTTATTTTAATATTAAAATCGTTAAAATAAGAGTAAAGACTATAAGTATATTTTGGTTCCAATAGGTTAATGAAGGATATTGTGAAAGACATTTTAGGTCTTTTTTACCAAATAAACTCAAATTATACCACTTTTTTTCATTTTGACTCCATTTATTGGTTAAGGTGTAACTTATGTTTGATTTTGTTAGTATATAATTGTAGATATACTTCTATATATTTTGAATTTTTTAATGAAATTTTTTGACTTTTATCACTAGATGAAGTAATCATTGGAAAGACGTAAAGAAATATATTATACTAAATATAATAAACTATGGAGTTAATCTATGATCCATTTTCGTACTTGTTACTCGACCTCTGTTTGGTAAGTGTAAAGATAATAGAAGGGAGTAATGTTATAAAGGGATGTTGTTGAAAATCGTAGAGCATTTGTTGGTGGTGGCACGTTGAGAATAAAGACCCACAAATTGGAATAACACTCCCATAACGAAAGAGGAGTCCACGAAGTATCCTTTGCCTCTTTGGACCATTTCCTTGAGAATTGACAAATCCCAACCAACAAGATATACCTAAAGCAAAAGAAACAAACACATACGCACGAACAAAGAAAACGATCATATATATGTAGGAGGAAGGAATTAGCTAGAATTTTTGTTAAGAAAAATTAAAATATAAAAAATATTTGTTATATATATGCAGAAAGAAAATTTAAAATATAAAAATAATTTTATTTTATATTTAAAACATAATTTTTGTTGAACCTCCTTCTGATATGCCAGCTCTGCAATCAATTATTGTAGCTAAGGCGAAAAAAATAGTGATACAAATCATATAAGTATAATGGAAATTAAAGGGCGTAGGATATGGTCCATTTTACATGGATCCACCAAGAACGTAGTGAGTGACATAATTATTTGTTTGTTGTGTCAAAGTTTATTGAAAAGTGAGAAAAGAACGTTATTATAAAAACGCCATTACAAAGAGACAAAGAAACAAGGTGGCATGCTTCCTTATTGCTTTCTTCACTTTTGTACTTGGTATTGGTCTTTGAATTTTGACCATATGTTTCTAGTGGCGCTACAATTTTTATTATCTTATTTTGAAATAATTTTCCAGAAATAAAAGTAGGATCATGAATATCATTTGCAAAATAGTTTTAGAATTTAAATTAAATAAATTTTATGTTTAAATTTTTTAGAAATTAAGTATTTGTATTTAATATATGTTGAAATATAGAGTTCAAATTCAATCGAACTCAATAAATAACAAATAATGTATGTTCTTGTTATCTGTATTTTAATTATTTTATCAGATATCAATGGTAATAATATTAAATAATCATGTACTAAAATTTAGACATATACATAAATCATCTAATATTTTTTCTTTAACCTTCTCATGATTATTAACCACGTTATCATTCTTGATTGCATTGTGAAATGGATATCTAACTAACGTGTAATTAGAAAAAATAAAAATTTGACCTATTAATTTAAATGTGATACAAACTGTTTAATTCAGAATTTCTTTATCGGACATGACAGATTTTTGACATCTCCACCTTCTTATTTCAAGATCTTACTTTCTCAAGTTTCTTTATGCAAACATATCATGCGCTTTGCTGTTATTTATGAGAAAGAATGCTTCATTTGACTTGCCAATTTTTTCATTTAAAATTAGGTGGTAGCTCCTTGTCTTTATTATTAGTCGTCCTATGTTACTGTCCCCACTATTAGTGTTGCTCCTTTTTCATCTGTTCTTCTATTTTATTTTATTTTTTGTTGGGTAATTTTCTTTTCCTTGCATAATCAAGAGGTTTGCATCCATCCAACCATGTGAGGATGATTGCAATCCTAAAAGCTCCTACAACACCATGGTGCGCCATTATTTTATTTTATCCCTTGCTCTTACAATTTTTTTTTTATTTATTAATATTCAATTAATTTGAATTTGTGCTAGAAATATCATTTTAAAAAAAATATTTTTTTATTAAAGATAATTACATTCGCAGGTCGCAGAACATGATACCTTTAAGCAATAATAAATAATTACTTGCCATATAATCTCAACTTCTGACACTATTACTTGAACTACTTTTGTTATAGTGATTCTTCTAGTTATTTTTAACTTTCTGATTAAGTGATGATTTTGAGTTTCAAAGAATGATTTGACGGCATTTTGATGTTTTGTGACTCAAAATAAAGTTTGTTAGCTTCAAAATATGAATTTTAGTTTAGAATGACTTCTCGTTTGAATTTTGAAATCTTCGGTGTGAGTTTTATGAGTTTAGACGGGATAATAATGAGTTTGAGCTTAGAACTTGATCCTTGATGGATATCGGGTTAAGGGAGACCTTGAATTCGTGATTTGATAATTTCATTGTGTCTGAAACATTAAAATTAATCTATGTACATATGTAGTTTGTGTTCACGAAATTTTGGATGAAGTCTGAGGGTTCTTCAACAGTTGTGTTGATTTTGGCGTTTGCTCAGTAACTCATGGGAAGGACCACGACACATGGAATGAGAATCACGAATCGTGATCCTATCTCATTATCTTGGACCTGAAAATGATTACTTCAACTGTGGGATCATGAGTCTACAACATGAGTCATGAAACGAATTACGTGGCTCGCGAAGTGAGTTTGTGGTTCGAGTCTAGAATGTGGCATGTTGCTAGAGGACCACGAGTCCGTTCCACTATTGGTGGAGTGGAAATCACAAGTCGTGAAGCGACTCATGAAATCCTGCTCGAGATTTCTAGATGAAGTTTCATGAAGAGTATTTTCATCTTTTTTCACTTTTTAAAGATGCTATAAAATATTTTTGAGACTTTTTGTTCACATTAAAAACCTAGACTTTGCAAAATTGCTTTGAAAAAAAAATTCTAAGCTTCTTTGGAAAAGTTTAAAGGAATTTTTCAAGTTTAAGTATTGGGTAAGCTTTCAAATTCAAAATATATCTATTTTCGATAAATATTTTATGAATATCTTGTATGTTTTATTTTTTAAAAGATTCAAATTGGAGTCTTTTAACCTAAAGTAACAAAAATAATATCTTGAGATTTTAAAAGTCAAATTGAATTAGAATTTTGATAAAAAATCATATTTAAACTCTCCAAGCCATTAGTAACATAATTTTAAAAGAACATTCTGGATTGAATCAGGTTTCAGATTTTATTTTTTGAACCATTTTGAAACATGACAATATGAATATCATTGAATTCGTATTTATATGTAGAATTTATATCTAATAAATTGAGTTATATGTATAATTTATATTTTATTGATTGAACATCTTTTGAGGTCATTCAGAAGGGGAATACTCATTATTGAACTTTTAGGTTGGTTCAAAAATTAAGGATTTTTATAATATTTTGAAGAGTTATTTCATGATGTTTATGTGGATATGGGAGGAGCTACAACCAATCAAGGGTGTACAAGTGAATCCCCTTCTTTAAAAAATTATGCCATGTGAATAAATCAAAATTTATGAAATGTAAATATATTATTGCGTTTGCAAACCTTTTGCATTGTCAGACCCTTTATGAAATGTAAAATCATCAGGATTTGATCTTAGACGTCGTACAGACTACCGTCCACTGACAAGATTAAATCAGGATGAGAATGCCTATAAAATTGGTATCAAAACCTGTAATTAGAATATAATAAAAAAATAGTATCTGCTAAAAGTGAAGAAAAAATTAAGATGAAAACACACATGTCTTTTGAAAAAATTAAAAACTCATATGATGCATATTGGTATTACAGAAAAATGAAAA
>JBDJHY010000078.1:12341242-12360626 GCA_039654485.1 Withania somnifera
AAAACTGAACCAAACACCGACAATCAAATAAACTGGAACAAGTACCAAAAAAAGAACCAAGTGAACATTCCAATACATTCACAATCTAGAAAGAGACACGACTTTGTTTATCTACCTCCCTGGCTCGTGAAACACAACTTAGGACTAATGAACTTGTATGGTCTTCTCAACCGCAATTGGTAATTGGTGTTAAGTCCAACATAAGCGTAGAGCCCATATGTAAGCCTTAAATTTTTGCAGGTTCCAGATCAAAGCAGAATGCACTTCAAAATTATTGGAACACAAGGTGCCAAAAGAATGATCTGCATGTGAAAGCACCGACAGATTCCCAAGAGTATCATTTATTACAGCAAACATTGTCACGTATGTGTTTTTGATACAACCAATTAACTTGTCACGTGTGTTCTTCAGATTAGCTATAGACACACAGAACAAAGAGTGAGTATGTATGTAGCCAAAGAATGCTTTTTTTTAAAACTCAGAGAGCACTCAAGACATAATTTTTATCATCTCAATGAGCTATAATAGTTTCACAGACTTCTTAACAAGTAAATTTTAATTGGTGCCAGATATTCTGGAACTTGGAACATGCTTAGTAATTGAATAATCACTACAAAAAAGATGAGAAGAAAGTCGGGAACATACATTAATGCGAAGCAGGGCTTGTCTTGTAGCTTTTTGTATATCCCCATTGGTACTGCGAAACAAGAGCACAAGATGCCGAAAGAGAAGATCCTGAAAATTTAAACCATGATCAATTACATCGCCAAATACAAGTTTCGGGAAAAATAATTGGTTAAAAGAACAAATTCAAGTTCATGCACTCTACTCTCGGAAAGAAGAAAGAGAATAGCTGCAGAAGTAGTCAAAAATGTCTAGATATCATTCATAAAAAAAAGGAAGTTAAGATAGTATGAAAAATGAAGCATCCAAATATTAAGAAACCGAAAGGAATATCATAATAGAGGAGATATTTTCTCTCTGTCCGGCATTCACGCACTACCTATGTACAAAGAGGTCGTTTGGTAGTCTGGTTTTCAAGTGAATTATGAAGGTATTAAGTCCTGCATAAATAATACTTTGGTAGCTAATTAGGAGGTAAATTATTCATGTATAAAAGTAATACGGTGTTCGGTTTGCAATTCAGAAGCTTGCATAACTAACACATGTATAATTTATGAGGAAATCTATGTATTTTTTTATGCAGGATAAAAGGTGTAATAACTTACTATATGAATAACTTATACATAAATAACTAAACCCTACATAATTAATACCTACATAAAACAATATTGCCTCCAACTGTCCCATTTTATGTGGCACCGTTTGAAATGAAAGGAAGACTTTCGAAACTTGAGGTCTAAAATCCTTCTTAGATATTCGTGTGGATGTAAATCATTTCATGAAGAGTAAAAAGGTAATTTTAAAGTAAACTTCTTTCAAATACTGGTAGGATGACATTCTTCCTAGAACAGACTAAACTGGAAAGGGTGCTAGATAAAATGATACGGAGGGAGTACATAAATTCCCTCATAACTAATCCCTACATTATTAACACTTGCATAACTCAAACCAGCTACCAAACAACTCCTAAAGAATATGGTAGTAGTAAAAGTAGAAAAAAGAAGCCAAGACAACATGATAAGCAAGAAGCCAAGACAACGTAAAATTGGAAAAACTATGAGAAGAACATTTTTATCACTAAGCAGTTGAGAGTAGAATCTATGGGTGATGGAGAAAACTTTTTCCTGCTTAACCATTTATTCTCTTTTTCCACAAAAACAAGAGAGTACCAGAAATCAACTTGTTTCTATAGTTTCCCCATCTTATCCTGATCAAAAGGAGGCTGACGTGAAGAGGCCAACTACATTGCCATAGACGCTAAGAAAATGGTGCTGCATTATAAAGCTTATGCAGACAGCTGAACCACAGAGAAGCTTAACCTAAAGCAGGCCTAAAATGCAGCTACCACATGTAACCCTTAAAATACTCTTCGACTCGAT
The DNA here is from genome assembly GCA_039654485.1 of Withania somnifera. NCBI lineage: Eukaryota > Viridiplantae > Streptophyta > Magnoliopsida > Solanales > Solanaceae > Withania > Withania somnifera. The sequence goes on from JBDJHY010000078.1 coordinate 12,343,246, forward strand.
GAAGGTTCACAAATTTACATGGCATAAGTTTCCCCTGAATCCTGTTCAAGCAATGCAAGCACTTCATCAGGTGTACATCAGGTTCATGGACACACAAAAACAGATAATTGAAACAACAGATTTCATATATATAAAATTACCAAATGAAGAAATGTGTATATATATAAAATAGCCATTAACAGAAAATGTATAATTAAGGAATTTTGGAGTATTATTATTATCGTATGTCAATTCGCTTATGTTTATTCTTCTTAACATCAAAGTCCTTTTGCTCAGCTATGTCAAAAATCCATGAGAAAATAAGGAGAAAAACTGCTTCACATCAGTCTTTGCACATAGAGCAAGGTAGTAAATGCTCAGTTATTAACCTGAGTCTCAGTCTTCAGACTTGCATAGAAGGAATTGGTAAGATCCCCCAGGACAGTAACACAAGGCTTCAGAACAGCAGGGTCTACGGACATTACGTCGCTGACCTAGGGACAAAGTATGGCATATTATCAGAATATTTCTTGGAAGGTTAAAGATTCATCAAATACAGAAATTTACATAGGTGCATGTTCAAAGGTAGGAGGGTTCAGGATAAGGCCAGCTAACCTGCAAGGCTTTTAATATATGGTCCAAGACGTCAAGGTCACCAACAGCAGTAGAAGGTTTTATACACATCTATGAACAGAATCGATCCAAGTCAGATTTTTCAGGAAGCTTAGATCAACATAATAGGGGCTAATAAAAGGGATTTACATATTTTACATTTTTACCTCCAATAGAAGACAAAGAATGGCGACTTCAACTTGTGACAACTTATGGCATGATTTGTCAAACCCAATATGACACTTCTGGCGTCTATCAAGAAGATCAAGTATCAATGATTCAATACCATTAACACGTAGAACCCTATCTCCAACTCCTTTGAGCAACGACAAAATCTTCAGCTGCATACAAATTTTGACAGTTGTAGAAAAGGTCAAGCAAAAACAAACATTGCATGTATAAACATATCAAGAAGGCCAACCTTTGCATACGCAGAAAATCTAAGGGCAGAACCTATCAAGAAAGTCAGGATCTCATCTTTAGTTGACTGATCAAATCTGCAAAAGCAAAAATAAGCAACCTCCATTAATGCCCGCATATTTCAAAAACAATGATGACTGTACATAGATGATGTTGGCATCTGATAGTACTAAAAGAATAATAATCCTTTCAACAAGCCCCAAGTATCTATCAACAAAAAGCCAACAATTAACAACAGATTATAATGTATCACGAGACAATGCTTAAGTTTCAGTCTCACAACAATTCATACCCAGCGTAGTCCAAGAAAGTGGGGTCTAATGAGGGTAGAGTATATGCTGACCTTACACCCGCTATAGGCTTGAGAAAATGGTAAGACAATCTTTTACGAAAAGCTAAACACAGAAGATTCTGCAGGAGCATCCACAAAGATTTCCAGAGTGACACCAACAAAGACGAAACAATCAATGTCACACTACTCACAAATAACCAAAGATATATCAATACTCCCAAGTTTAGTGAACACGATCTTTTTTAATGGGGGCAGGTGGCATTATGGCAGCCTGCGCGTGCCTCAGTTATTTCAATCCGTACCCACTATTTTCCACCAGCATATATACCAAGCAACTTGGCCCCCCAAGGCTTAGGCCGAAGAGAAGGAATCACTTGTCATTTTTATCTCTGTGGGGTTTGAACAGTCACCCACGGCTAGACTGCACCCCTAGGTGCAAGTTCAACAAATACTTCAACCCAGATGTTACTAATTCTATGATAAATGCTTAGCTTTCCTACTCTTTGGTGCCATATTTACTTTCCAGAGAAGACATGCAACAGAGATATTCCAACCCATACAAGTAGCAACAAATCAGGTTGAGCTGTAAAAAAATTTTAAAAAATTCTAAATCAAATCTGAAGAGCTGGGACCACGTCCAAAACAGCAACAATTCAACCTAGCACATCCCATACAGAATTTCCACATAACGAGTTCCTAGTAACCAGGTAAAAACATGAAAATAATCAACCCAAAAATGCTACATGTTGAACATCTTTGAAGAGTATGTTTTAGCAGAAAGAGCTTAAAGTGGTTTCTCTAGTTAAAAAGTTGCATCCTACAAATGATGAAACCAGTTCCTAATCCACCAAACAGCCAAAAAGGTAGTCGTACGAAACAGTTGAACCATCATCAAAAGCCACTTGGCTACTAGGCGGGGGTGAAAGCTGATATCATAAATGTTATCCCATCAACAAGTGATTAAGAAATCAATGTGCTACTTACAACAAACAAGATCTCGGTATCTAATATGCCTTGTGAAGATCGATAACTCGATGCACAAGTAAGCACAGTCAATACAATGATTCAACAGTCAGCCATGACTATTCGAACTACGAAGTATCAAGGGAAAGTCAAGGTCAAATTGATTCTTTCAACATCACTACTGATCCCTCTAACCATCTGAGGAGCATTTAAAGTCCACAGAGAGTAAGAAAGAACCACTAAATTAATTGTTTTTGTAAAATTCGGGGTAGGGGAAGGGGAAATTGAGGAGGGATTAAAAGGTGGAATCGAACCCTCACCAACAACGTGAAAGTTTAGGTAGCCAACCAACTAATCTACTAAGATTCCCTACTAAATAGATTGTTTGAGGATTTGGATTGGAAGTTTTACACCTATATCACAATACAGCTCGTTAAACAAGAATTGGTATTTGATCTTCAAAAAAAGATGAAATAGAGAAATTTAGCAAATTTGAAATTGAGTGAGAATAAAGATAATGCTCAGAAGTTAGGGCAAATTAACAAGAGTGCCACTCCACAAAAGAGATATAACAAATCTAAACATGGAATGCAAGACGACACGTAGAGCAGGATGCCACATCAAAAGTTGCCATATGAAGAGCTCTAACATCCACCAATGCTTAGAGCAAATGACTAAATTAATTGTTTGAGGGTTTGAGTTGGCAGTTTTACAGTGTAGCTCAATATATTCAAATATCACACAATACCGTTCTTGTTAAACAAGAACTGGACTTTGATCTTAAAAAAGACAAACTACAGAAGTTCAGGAAATCTTAAATGGAGTGAAGCAAAAGAAGAATGCTCACAAATAAGAGCCAATTTACAAGAGCGCCAGTCCATAAAAAGGATAAAAACTGAACTGAAACACGGAATGCAAGAAAAGAAAACACAGTGGATGCTTGTCTGAGGATATCTGTGAGAAGTCCAAAGGATTACGTGCCTTCAAAAAAATGCACCACGAATTTCACCAACACCAATAATCAAATATAGAAGTTCAGATCTATCCATTAGACTTTGCCATACACATTACTCTATGAAGAAACACCAAAGTATCTTCAGAACAAGTTCCAGCCCAGTACAATATATACAAATAAAAGAACTGGGGATACAGCTATTTCCTTCAATAAGTAAGGCAGAAATCGAAGGTCAAAGTCCTCATAGGCCAAAGACCATGTAAAGCTCTCCACTTGGAACTGAACAGAACTACACAAAGAACCTACATACCTATCCCACAAAAAACATAGTGGGAAGGATACAGAACAGACACACACAATGACATTTCCCAGAGGAAGACAAAATCTGAAAAGGAAAATATCAAATCAAGACTTCCTTAGTCATCTATATCTTTGACTCGGCAAGGAGTTTCACAAAGAAACTTTTGCGCATACAAAAACACCCTTGGTTTTAACCTATCATCATAGTTCTATGAGCATGCTATTAAGGTAAAGTGGAAATTTATAGTAAAGAGTTTACAAATATATAAAGCTGTCCTTTTTGGAACAGACCATAAAGAAAACAGTGACATATAAAATGGCACAAACAAGGTAAACCGTTTAAATGGTAGATTACAAAAAATCTTCTAACTAAACCAAGTGCATGAACTGAACCTCTGTCAAGGATAACAAGCCCAAGAGATGAACACAAATATAAATCAAACTCCAGTTGATCTGAGAAAATGAAAAACTACTGACCATAGCACTATGGCATGGAGCAAGAAACCATACCCATCCCATCTTGCACCAGACAAATAGGACATCAATGTCCATGCAAAGTCCTACCAACCTACACCTACTTAAAAGATCACACTTCATGAGGTTAGCATTACTCATAAACGAGTTCTAAAGAAGAAGCTCGGAAATAAACCATTTACAACTAAAGAATAACTTTTCAACCACCAAACATGTTTATTTAGTCTTAGCCGCTATCCACAAGGTAAGCACCTAAAGATATACAGATTGTGATGTAATGACACTTGAGAGATCCGAAGCCTTCAGCCAAACATCAACAACCAGAGAGCCTAAAGGAAGCATGGATAGAGGAACTTAATGCTCAAAATATGCTAAAATGGATGTTTGAACAGGGAGCGACAATCCTAAGGTCACAAAGAAGATCATAAGCGCACAAAGCTACTGCCGGGCTTGGACACACACAAACCATGACTGTGATGTCAATGTGCAATCGCAAATGCCAGCTGAATCAATACAGGCCAGTAAAAGATTAGAAGTCACAACAGCAGATTCATGAGCACAATCACGGGGAGTCCAGCAAATGTCCAGATTTTGGGAACGGCGAAATTGCCTTTTTGCCCATAGTTTTAGGGTATTTGGTCAGTAGTTAGCTCTTGTTTAGACCCTACTAGTAATCTTAGGGCTCAATTTTCGTCAGACCACATCGAATTTATGAACCTTAATGCCAAATAGTGAAAATTATTTTACTTGTGAGAAGCTACCATATTTATATTGATATAAAGACTAGACCAAACTGTGTAGTCCCCCTTAATTACAGATTACATTACAAAAGTACAAAGCATCTGATCCTATATCATCTAACAAGGATTCTAAACACATCAAGAAATTGATTCATGACCTTCCAAAAATATTCCTTTACACCAAAAGTAAAAAAAGCTCTAAACACTTCATTTTAATCCTCTGGAAATGGTTTGAATTTATCTTCAAATAATCTTTGGATTCTCTCCTCAAACTGTCCACCATATGCAAGCGGATAACCCTCCATCTCATTATGCCTAATAGTCAAGTTAGCTGTCTTTGGATGTTTCCAACTTTGACTGGGGATCTTGCAGGAATTTCCACCTACAGTCCGGGTGTTGAGGTATCCATTGTAAGAAGTAATTTGCCTTTTATCAATCTGATTATTGCCTGCTCTTTCCATTGTACAAGGTAATTTGCTTTTTTATCAATCTAACTATTGCCTACTCTTTGATCCTACTTGCGTCTAACTTTAAATTTCTATCCATTTTCTACCTTTTATATTGTCCTTGTTGTCTTGTTTACATCAGTTGCAATGTCTTGTTCGCAATAAAGCTGTAGTACGACAATCATTACAATTCTTCAGTCAGATACCCAAGAAACTAAGGAATAGCAATTTGTGAGTCCATGTCATCACCAAAAAATAATATTACTTCTAGTCTTTCAACTAAGTTACTGAAACCCACTTCCCATCAGCAGGCTGCAAAGAAGCAATTTATTTCTTTTCTGAAGAGACCAAAAAAAAAATGGAGCGAAGAATGCAACATTTACTGCAAAAAGTGATGGATGTTACAGAACAAACCTCTTTCCGATATTGTGTTGCACTAAGAGAGAATCGTTGGAGTTGCCAAGCAGCGATGAAAACAATGATGAGAGGACATTTTTGTCTGATATTAGCAATCTCTTCTGCTGAACCATTAAGCCCAATAGTTCTCCCAGAAAATGAACCCAAACAGCAAGAAGACCTGTCATTTTGCAGAATGTTAACGCCATATGGAAGGAGAAAGACATCATTGGAGAACCTTCTTTTTCTTGGGGAGATTTTAATTTGTTGGTGAGAAAAATTCCTTGTACAGGATATATAACAAGTAGAGAAAAGTTAACTGACTTCTGCCAGAGAGGAATACCATTTCTAGATCTGGATAAATTAACGCGTGACCATAAGGATAGAAGTCCTTCAATGGTATTCATTGCTGCTGTGCGCACATCCTACATGCAGAAAAATAAGTATGTTGCTCTCAAATGTGAAACAGAACACCATCAAAAACCAAAAAACATGTTTCCTACATACAGAAAAATAAGTATGTTGCTCTCAAATGTGAAACAGACCACCATCAAAAGCAAAAAAGCATGTTTCCACATTCCTCTGATAAAAAGACAAGGTAAAATGTGTTTCTCTTGACAAAAAAGGGAAACACAAATTTTCAAAGAAAATCATCTGAGTTATTTTGCTGAAATATTCAAGATTTAAGAAGTAAATGGAAAACCTGGTTATCACTTGATAGTGGAACAAGGATTGAGGGAAATTCAGCAAAGAGTTGAAAAGTGAGACTCTCGTCCAGACGAGCGCAAAGAGATGTGAAAACTTGAAGACTTCCAATAAGGAGAGCAGCAGAAACACCTGTGGGATACAACATCCAAAAATATAGTACAACAGTAACACAAATCCTCAAGAAAGATCACAGAGGAGCACTGAATAGAAAATTCCACATAGTTAACTCCACCAGAATGGACATCCTCACAAAATCCATAAACATCACAAAAGTATCACTTCCATCACAACTATCTACTATTCAAGCAACTGACATGAGCTCCTTTTCTGAAAAAACCCTCCCAGAAATTCAGTTTGAATTTCATCAGACTTCCCACTGTTGGCAAAATCAGGAAGTTCAATCACATATTACGGTAATCCAAACTGTATCTTTTCCTTTTATCCTTTTTGTTTCCTTGATGTAAGGCGTTCAGAATTAGCCTAGGCCCTTGAGAGACCATACAAGATACACAAAGTTTATCTTTACAAACCTGGAACATTACTCCAGTATGAATACATTCTTCAGTGCAACATCTCTCCAATTTCTTATCTAGAGAATTCTTTTCTTTTCTTGGGTGGATTTTACTTTATCAATTTAATAGAATGTTTAATAGGGAAGGAATTAGGGCTTTTGTGGCATGCAAGGAAGATTCAGACACAGAAATCAACTTAGATTGATCAGCCAAGGAAAATTGACGATTCTCCTCCAGAGAACTTCTTTTTTTTTTTTTTTTTTTTTTGAGAATTGGTAACTCATCTCCTCCAGAGAAGTTGTACGAACTTCAGAACCTTTATTAACACATTACTAGCTTCAGGCCACCTAAATTTTACACATTGTTGCACAGATACTTTTAGATACTAATGTTTTTTAAGAGCTTGCATAGAGACCATTTCATCAGAGCAGAAAAACTTGCAATTCAAGTGCCTTAATCTCAAACGGAACTACCTACCAGAAATGGACGTAAATATGAAAACTTGAACCAAAAGTGTCACCATTACTGAGCTCTGGTTTTTGCAGTAACGATCAGGTCAGTGTCTATTCAGGAATTGATTAGCTAAACATCAACATGAGTGTTTTAAGACATGATGAACAACTACTGCAGGGAAGGAGCTTTCTTAATTGTTAACTAGAAGAGAGGAATACTGCGGGCAAATTTGTAATAGCAAGATGGGTAAGCGAATGAACAAGAATTTAAATGGAACAGTTTCTGCACCTCCCCCAGTAAAGAACTTCGGGAGAAGTAAATTTTCACAAAACAATGGATCACTGAGGAAACAGCAGTTATTAACAGCACATTTAAGAAAGGTGCCTTTTGCAGGAATTGATTTTCTCAATTGTCAAGATATTACTGCTTAAGAGCAGACGGACGACAATTACAAGAGAGATACAAAAAGAATGAGTTGGTAATAACAACACTAATATAGGACGATCAAGAAGTTAAAAGGCACTGTCTCAAAACCTTCATCAGTAAAGAACTCCGAGAGGAAGTGTGATGTCTGGATCTTGCATTTTGCAATAACATTACACAGATGTTTCTTAAAGACATGGCTCGTACGGGATACAATAAAGACAAACAGATCCCGAAAGCAGCATAACCAGTTCTCATTCTTATCCTGCAAATGAGTCGGTAAACACACAGGTGATGAGAAAGTGGAAAAAAAATATGGATGTCAAAAAAAAAATTTAAAAGAAAAGGATCACCAACCAAAGATTCTGTTTCAGCTGCTATTTTACTAAATGACCCAAGAAGCCTCCAGAACAAGCAAGCCAGAATTTCACCATTGAGTGCTTTCGGGTTGGTAGCAACCATATGTTCAATGACTCTATTTATGTCTCCCTCCCATAATCCTGGGTTGAACTGTAATTGTGTATAACGTAGGTGATTAGTAAAAGCTGGCGCCGAAAACCAAAAATAACCTACGGCTGTCAATGGCAGAAAACAGCATATCAGCTACCTCTTCTGAAATATTCCCTGCAGACTCTAGCAATTCCCACTCTATTTGGAGGATCGGAAAGCAAATGCCAAAGAATGTTGAAAATTGACCATCTCCTAGCAAAGGGGAGGAGCTGAAAGTAAACATAACATTTTCCGACATAACATTGCAGTAATCTATCATTAGAGCTGTAAAGTAAAGTGCAAAAGCATCTTTTCAATTCACTCTACACCTTTGTCCAATATCAGTTAGCTTGTGTACTCTTTCTGAGTTTTTGAAATTTAACTCAGTAGCTGAGCCAGAATTCTTATAAGGGGATAAAAAGATGCAAGAATCCAGCATTTACAATAAAAAAGCTATGCAAGAAGACAACACTAGGAATATGAACCTGTGCCTTAAAGCAATTATTGAACACCCTTTGCCACTACATGAGAAGATTTGATTAAATTAAGGGGATTTAACAATGTATGTACATACATACAAGCAAAAAATTGTCTTCCCCTACTTGCACAGTATTACTTCCAAACAAGAGGGATTCAATTGAACCCATTAATTACTTTAGTTCCACTACTGATTGCAATGACCAAAATTCCATCAAAGAGTTGGTTTTAAAAGCAACCAATTGCAAGATGAATCCTCAGGTACCATTCCTTGGTTCAAAATGGCAAACACAAGAAAGGACATTCGAGCATTGTAATTCGAAATCTTACGATGAAAATGGTAGTATTAAAAATTAAATTTTTTTAAACAAGAAAAGGACTGTTGGGAACAGAAAATGGTCTCTTTTCTTAGGTTTTCTGGATGTGAAAACGTTGTAAGAAGATCTAATGATAATCCTAGCTTTTAGGTTTTGATTTCTGTTAGCCTTATTTAAAGAAGGATCTTACCACTATTTCAAGATCTTCAAACTTCAACCTGAATTGCCACGATGTAACTCCATTGCAAGTGTAAATTAAATAACCCAGTATACAAAGGATTGATTTTTCATTTTACCACATTAGGCGATTCCAGAAAAGTGAAAAACAATAATGACTCATCTTTTTTCTTTAATCAAGAAATCCTTGAGGCCCATTATCCACCAAGTTTACCATGTGGCATGACCCTAGGGGATTTCTGGGAAAATGGCTAAATAACATCTAAACTATGACCACATTTGTAGTACTATACTTATACTTTACCCTTTGGGGGGGGGGAGGGGGGGGGCTGCTAATACCCCTGGATATTTTTTAAAACGATATCTTTGGCATTATCCAACATGCCACAAGCCAAAACTCGATCATGGAACAATATAGTGATTCAAGAGATTCAACTGATTTCTCCCAGGAAAATTGAAGTGTGAAGGAGGGTTTGCTTTTTAACTTTTGTTCAAAAAGTCTAAATGAGTGATATTAATCAAATCATTTTGTCTTCTTTTATATCAGCGTGTCCGTAAAATTAAATAACAAACCACACCCCAAAAAATGTCAATGAAATACATTAAAAAAAATATCCACAGTGAAGTATGAGGTGTGTTACTGCAAATCCAGCCATATGCGTCATTTTAGCCATTTTTTCCAAAAAAAATACCTAGGTTTAGATATTAGTACATGGAAATCAAACAATTTCAATGACTTGCTATACTCTACCCACGTTTATCCTTGTTTTTTAGAGCAATATTTTCTTATATTTGTAAGTTTTTATTGCATATTCTCGATGGCGAGCTAACCAATGTAATTAGATGTTTTGTAGGTATAATACGGTGGAAATCAACTCAAGTGTGCCAATAAGGAATACTTTGGAGTTCTGGAGCAATTTTGGATGTGATTCCGGGCAAGTATGGAGTTGACGTATTGAGTGGCGTGCCGCGCCAGAGGCAAACCAAAGAAGAAATTCTGGACGCTGACGTATTGGCAGGCGTGGCACGCCCAAGCATACCCGAATCCAAAATCGGATTTTCATGTTTTCCAAGTCCAAAAAGGAAAGGGGGGTGTTTCCTACTACTATATATAGCACCCTTAATCGTTTTTGTTAGGGTTGGTCACTATTTTAGCAAGCATCAACAGAAGAAAAAGTTCTCACCTTAACGTTTCTTTTCTACTTAATTCTTCTAGCCATTATTTTATATGAACTTCGCAAATTGTTGTGTTTTTTACTAGATACGAGTAGCTAAGAACCCTTATTCTGGGATTACCGCTACAAGCATGAATGTTTAGCATTGCGTTGACTTGACAAAGTAGTTTATCAAAAATATGGTTGTTTCTATTACCTTGCTTTTACTATTTTGAACGAATGGCCACCATTAAAATACATCATGCATCTTGTTGTGAACTCGGAAAAATCAATAAGATAGAATGAAGAAGATAGACAGTAAGATCTCTTCTTAAGGCAAAACCAATAGAAGTGATTTGCATCTAGGATGGAAATATACCCAATATGCCTTATTCGGTCGTAACACGAAAAGCTACTTCATTTGCATGTTTAATTTTTTGTCATAGGAATATAAGATGTAAAATTGCATGTGAATAGGTGATTATAGGCTCGAAAGACCATAATCATACATTTGACCCCATTAACCAACAACCACGATAAACTAATAATCAAGGAAATCCCAAGCGTTGCATGATTGTGAAATAAAGTTGTAGCTCTAAAATGCTAATAGTGATCACAACCATTTATTATTCTTTACTCTTTATATGCAATTGTAGAAATTATCAAACTCAAAACTTTTGATTGGCTATTTTACACCAGTTTAAAATTGCACAGTAGATTCAACTAGAAATAGATAGACATAAGTAGCTATGAGTACGATAACTGCTAAACCAATCTATATTACTTGCGCGACCATGTACACTTGCATGTGTGCTTGGATCGCAACACTCCTTTTGGGATATCTAAATGATTAGATATGCCCTTATATAGATACGCAAGCACTGCAAATTTGGTGTTTATTTTACACTTGTTTAAATCAACAAGGCAGGCCTGACCTAGAATACTAGGATAGAAAGAAGGGATAGTGTAGGAGCATCAGAGTATCAAACCAGCCATAAAATTACCTGTTTCCAGCAGTGTGAAAGATTGCAACAACACCAATAAGAACAAAGTTTTTGAAAGTTCCAAGGTTTTGCAGCATTCTACCAGCCAAGGCAAATGTTCCTTGGGATGTATTGACAATGCTTTTGCTAGCTCATTAATGTTCTCTGCGTTGATTGAGGATATTTCCCCAGAATCTAATTTCTAAATATAAATCAAAAATGCAAGATTAGTTCAATCATCATTCATTTTTTCACCAAATTAAATAAGAACAAATGATGTCCCCCCATCCCCCAGAGGAGGTCCATTTAAAGATTTTCTCGGCAAAATTCTTCCAGAACAATTAGGCATCAGTCAACCTCCTCTGGCACCAGAGAAGAGTAGGCATCCGCCAACCTCCTCTGCTCTATGTACAAGAAAAAAAGAGAACTGTATAAAAAATGTAAGTAGAATAGGCTTCTACAAAAATTTATATGCTAGCTCATTATAAGAAAGTCCCAAAAGTTGATCTCCAGTAACATTATGTTACACTACCGTACAGCCACACACACTCATATTTTTACATCTGAACATAAGGAAAAGAAATAAACTGAAAGACCTATAGCAAAATTATATAGCAGCTGGAATTAGAGAAGGCTAGATTAGAACCTCAGATTCTACAGAACAATTACAGAGATAGGTAAATCAAAATATGCGAGAAATTGAGCACAATTGGAAACTCAAAGTTTCAAAATTCAAAATAAAGACAGGTAATTTTATCGTTTATCTGATGAACATTTATATAACAATAATGAAGAGATGCACAGCAATATGATACAAACCATTACCTTATCCAGTAGAGAAACACTGACCAGATTCTCATAGAAAGGCCACTTCATTTGTTTGGCCATTTCAAGAGCTTTCAGATTTAATCTTTGGGTCTGTATTAAGCATCAGAAAAGAATAAAATAATGAGCAAGCTGATTATGTGAGCTCCATGGCTAAAAGGAAACAACTGAAACTCTTCCATGAAACCTTTGGAATTATTATGATAAAGGGAAAAACTAATGTCGCCACCATCTTCACATGTTCACTCTCATCTGGAAAACCTGCTGTAGCATGGCGGAGGCAAGACAGAGCGATGTCAACCGCTAGAGAAGCACCGCGAGAGGCACCTGTAATTTGAGGAGTTAATACGAACATGCTGCAAATATATGTCAAATTTAGGAAAAAATTCACCAAATGCAAAAGTTTAAGATACCTGAGGATAATATGTTAATGCATTTTTGGAGCACATTCCTCAATGCATCAACAAGAAGTGGAGCACTGATTATTTCAGGCAATTCCTCTAGGTTTAAAGCAGCCTGAACAACAGTCAAATCGTCATCATAGAGCCGGCGTAGTATAGCATCTTGAATGGTGCCAAATCTCTGAATAGAAGAGAAGATATTAGAAATATGAAGTGTAAAGAGACTTTATCATAAGAATAATTCAATGCATAGATTCATGCAGAATATACAAGCACCAAACCATAGAGAAGCTAGCCTACCAATTTCAGTTAACCCTCCAAACTACAATTATTTGAAAAGAGACAGCTGCGAATATTGCAAAGTCACAACCCAGTAAAACTATTAGAGCACCATTCCCTCAACTGTTTCAGATGCGACCAGTAACACATACATTTAAAAAGCAAGACTAGAGCTTCCGAAACGCTGTACAACAGCTTTTCTTCCCCATTTCAATACAAAGACAAATCTTGTAATGCGCTAAACATCCCCGCATAGAAAATTAATATTCAGGAACCAAAATATAAGGAGCATGCTTGAACATTTTTAAGTCTCAAAAACATATTAGGAGCATGCTTGATGTTCAACAAGATATATAAACAGATGAATATATATCAGAAAGAAATCATCAAAAATCAGATCAACTCAAGCTAAAATTAAACAGTGGTGGTGCTATCTGATTTCGCTTATGGAGAAAAGGGTCCAAGGATAAAATTCTCACAGGAGACGTGTCAATGACTCATGTTAGTAGCTCGATAGGAGTACATATCAAACCGAAGGACTACTTTGAGTCTAGGTAGTTCAGAATACAGCTCAACTGCGAGAAACCTAAAGCTATGCAGATACCATCAACAAAGGAGTGATGAGTTCTCACATCGGTTATTTTGGGAGGGGAGGTCCCTTTATAGGATTATGATCTTGGGCAATCCTCACTTTTTCTGCTAGCTTATAGGGTTGATTTAGGCTAAAGGTCCATTTTCTATCATAGTATCGGTGAGACCCATCTTAACTCTTGGGTTGCCCAATATTGGACACTCATACCAAATTTTTGCTGCTCTAGATGTCCATTCCTGGACGTGCACGTGGGGGTCTTAGGGTCTCACATAGGTTATGAGTAAGGCTTTTTGGTCTCTTTATATAATCTTTGGTAATCTCACCTCATGAGCTAGCTTTTGGGGTTGAGTTAGACCCAATTTTCCCATCATAGTATCAAAGTTAGGTACATCTTAATCCTTGGTTTTACCCAATGTTGAATGTTGAGCCCTCATATTATATTATCCATGCTCTCGTAGGCCCGAATGTGGGGTGTTGCTATTTAGGAACGGAAAGGTCTCTTTATATGGTCGTAAGCAATCCTCACTTTTTGAGCTTGTTTTTAGGGTTGAGTCGAGTCCCAAGGACTATTATTATTAGAGAGTCATAATACTAATTTTGCTTGTCCTCTATCAAAGTATAACATATCTAGATTAAATTCTCTGCAAATGAGGTCAAAAACCAGGGAGAAACAACACGTTGAGAAAGGGAATACGGCATATCTAGATTAAAGGACTGAAGCATTACCTGAGAACCAGCTGTTTCAACATTCAACATACCACGGACATCCAGACCCAGAAGAGTAGATCGCCGAACCTCAGCCTGCAAGAAACACACATAAATGTGTAAATAATAGCTTGCACCAAATTAACTCGATTTAATCTCAGAAGTTCTTTAGAAAAACAAGTACAAAGCAGAGACTCATGATCTATTCTTTTTTTTTAATTGGCAACACTTACTCATGATCTATTCTTTAAAACAGCATTTGCGAAGTACAAATACATGATCATCTGTTCTATTCTTTTCTTTTGAGAATAGTAGCAGATGATCATCTATTCTTTAGAACAATACTTACAAAGGACAGACTTTATTCCCAATATCAAAACTGATCAAATATCACTAATTAATTACAGAATTAACTTGTATTGGTGAAGTTTTTATCAGAAGATGGATGACTTCATTTTCTGGCGAACTCTTTAGCTTAAAATGCCAACTGCAAATCTGCAATGCAACTTAGCTGCTATCCTTCTGTCTGTTTGTAACTTGGGTTGTTTTTCTTGCAGCTCAAAACTTGACAATAGGGTAGAATACACACATTCTGATCCATTCAGTGGAAAACATCATATTATTGCCAAGATCATATTATTGCAGACCATGTGCTGCTTTGAAGATTGTTCCAATCATCATTATCAGGGGAAAACAACTGGTGCTCTCAACCGCACTCATGCCTTTCGTCCATTTAAAGATGTGAAGTGTAAAATATCTTATTACTTCATTTTTTAATTGGCAAAATATCCTTTTGTTTAACTTCTAAGTGACACAGCACTTGAAAGCAAAAGATAAGAGAGAAGTAGCCAGCCCAAAGGCTGAAGCCATCAGGATAGAAATATATAATACGGCAAGATAACCAAAGATACCTTTGGATGTTCCATGGCTGACCAAACTTTTGAATTAGATATTTCATGTGCAAGATCTATATTACAGTTCAACATCCTGACAACTATTTCATAGTCTTTTTCGGACCGCAGTTTAATATCCTGCACACAAAGAAGAAAAAAGATATTTTACATCAGTGATTAAACTACACAATTACCACATAAATAAGAAAGGATCAAAAACCACAAAGGATATGGAGAGACAAGCAAGAAAATGAACCTCAATATATCTGTTGACAGCTTCACATGACTCGGACAGATATTTTTTAAGGAGAGGAACCAATATTTGATTGCAGCGGCTCCCTACAAAATATAAGCATAGAATGACATGAAAAAAGAAATACACGTTAGCAAAAGCAGAAAGAGAAATATCACTCAAGAATCTACAGGATCTGAGATGCTTATACAGATAACAGTTAAAGAACATCCGGAATCTTCATCACCAAGGGTGAGCAAAGAAGTAGTGTAAATCTTGCATGTTTCTTCCCGTAATACCCCTTAATCACTACATATTAAAAGGTAAAACGGTCATCACCTATAAGGAAGCTAATTTAATTTCATATTCGGCCTGCCATTAATTTAATTTCATATCCAGTTTGCCACATATCTCCCCAGTCCCCACCCCAACACACACACACATACACACTCTTTAGCTTCTTTTCTTTGAACCCAAGCACATTTTTCCCTTTTAACAAGATTTAATAGAATTTAAATTAAGCAAACACTTGCATTTATGCACATCATGTTGGCGAAATGAATGAAAATATTTTAAATGCAATAGGATGGAATAAAAGGTGTGCATGCTGATATTAAAACAAAGCAAACCTGCATCTGAACCTGCTGAATCATTGTCCTTCAATATTCTCAAAGAAGTGTTAAGCAGCTTTGAGACTATACGAGCTACGAAGTCTTTTAAAGGGATCATCTCCACTATAGACAATAGAGTCCCATGGCAGAGATCATCATAACAACTACAAATCATAAAACATTGAAGTCAGTGGGTCTAACAGATAGTAAAACGCCACAGTAGGTAAAGCAGCATTCCCACCTGTACTCAACAAGAGAGTCCAAAAACAAGACCAGAAATTTCTCTGCATTGAACTCCTCTACCAATTCACTTAGAAGTCCCGAAATACCCCTTTCGACAAACAGCAAGAAACAGGATCAGAGGAATGAATAAATTTCAACCTAGGCAACATAGGGTCTACACTATGTGATGGTACATGAGCAGGCACAACATAGTACCTGATGTCTTTAAGGATATCAATGATCTTCTTGGGGATAATTTCAACAGATTGCAACTGCATAAAGTGATTTTAAACAGAAGTACTAAGTTAAAAGACTAGAAAACAATTGCTCGTACACTTATAAAATTCAACCAGCTTTCCCATTGTCAACATTGTAAGAGAGAGATAAGTTCCTGTGCTATTCTTCATGCAATCAGATAAACGACTTGTTCTTTTAGAAAGGTAACAGTGATCAATCAATTAAACAACTAGTACCACTCTATCTTGCTATCTTGAGAATGGGCAGACAGACAGACACCACAACACATACAGACGTAATAGGCTTAACATCAACTTGCTATTTAAAACTGTAAGCACTCGGCAATTAAATGAATATCCATTCTCTAACTATAGCCACCAGAAAAGCCACAACAATTCACTGAATCACATCCAAGCAAAGGAATGAAATTTGAGAAGGAAAAGACCATCATCTTGGCAATTTTATCCTCAAGATTCTACTTCTAAGGGATTAACTCTCTTGCATATAATGTGTCCTTAGTTTTGTCACAATGAAGGTCAAAGATAAATGTAAACCACAGTATACCCAATGTAATCCCACAAAGTGGGGTCTGGACAAGATAGAGTGTACGCAGACCTTACCGCTAGAGGTTGTATCCGATAGATCCTTGCGGAAGGAAAACAGTAAAAAGCAGTATAGGAAAAGAAATAACAGAAAGGAAGACAATCATGGCGAAACACTTTAGACAACCCAACAAATCATCCTAAATTGTAGACATAACAAAATAAAACAATAATCGAAGTGTAAATAAAACACATATAATAACCAAGCCCAAAGAAAAGAAACTACAAAGAGTAATACTAGAACTAATAATACAGCTAATAGTATATAGGTCCAAGATAAATGTGCATGCAACCAATGTTATCAAAGGCGCACTTTAAGCGCCCTTAAGCCCTAACGTGAGGCTCAAAACGTGTTGAACACTTCACCTCGCTTTATGTGCGCTTCATTGCCGTCATCAAGTTTCTAAGGCATACTTTTCTTTGTCAATGAATCTCTTTTGAAGAGGCGACAGTTCAATTTTTTTTGTTCATATCTTTGTCATTCGTGCTTATAACTATTTATATTGGATTAA
>JBDJHY010000078.1:12360881-12372574 GCA_039654485.1 Withania somnifera
TCATATCTTTGTCATTCGTGCTTATAACTATTTATATTGGATTAAACATAAATATTTCTATTTATGCTCTCTTTGCGTCTTTTCTTATAGAAGTTCGTGCTTTCATTTGCGCTTTAACCCCAATTGACCTTAGAGATTTTTTGCGCTTTTCGCTTATTAATAACATTGCACGCAACAAAACTATTAGTAACTTGTACCATAAACAAAGTGGATATAGCTAAGTTCCTCTTTAACCTTCATCTAAAGCTCAATTGGTTATATCCAAAGCTCTTATTAGGAACCATGCATATTACATATAATTTCAAATATCTTTGTACTAAAAGACAAAGATACTCTCCAACTAATCCTGTTAAACAATGTAGTTCCAGATTTCATGATTTCCGAGTTTTTGGTGCAGAAAAGGGAAACCAGAAAGCCGATATACACAAGTTCCTTTTATTAATTAAATGTAATCTACTATCCATAACAAATGGTGTCTAAGAGCATACAGCAATATACTAATAACAATATCACTTTTTACCCCTAGAACCAAATAATACAACAGTTAATATGCTTTCAACAGTTCCTTCTTTAAAATCATACAATAAGAAGTTCATTACTAACCACCACTTCACTACTTTACTTTTTTGGTAAGCTTTCAAAGACTGTTGACAGAAGGAAAAAAAAACATAATTCTCAGACACTCTTGAAGCTCACCTAATGTTGTCCATATCCGTTAGATATCTAGCTGTCATAAAATATATACAAACAGTTAATTGTTGGTTGATTCTTTAGCATCAGTGACCATAAGAACAATAATACTTTTAAGGTGAATACTAAGTGATAAAGAGCAGAGTCGTCGTGTAAGAAATCAGTCTCCTAAGTCCACAAATCTTCCCATGATAAGTCTAGAACACAAATAATTTGCACATTTAGTATAGATCCCACGATACAATGTATAAGAAAGAACCACATGCTATCATCTTTCTAATCCAAATCAGAGGGAAGACAAGCTGAAAATAATCTCTATCAAATCCAATGAAACACAATACCTGGACAAGAGTGATTAATGTCATCAAAGACATACGGCACCACTGCAAATCAGTAGTATCTCTTGCATCTGCTCTAGCAATCTCAGCTAGTGAACGGATCAAGCTTTTGACAACCTTAGGGGACAGAGCAACCTTATCAGCCAGTAGGCTTACGATCATAAGAGCACCAGCCTGCAAAAAGAAAAATCCCAGTCACAAGATCAATTATGATATGGATTGAATCCTCTAGAATGTCAAAATGTAAGGAAATCCAGTGATATAAAATGTGCCACACATTTAATCATATAGGCAAAAAGGAAACTACATGAAAAACTTAGCAATGTAAGTTAACGTGATCGGAATGTGCAAAAACACATAAAATGGTGACTGTATTTCCATGTGTCGTTCCCAACTTCCAACATGCATAAATCTCTGTTTGGGTAGCACTAACAATCAAACAGGAAGAGGTACATAACAGCCTCAATATCTGTACATTACAGGTCAAGCCAACCTCTATCCTAGAGTATCAAACAATGCCGGCATCTTTAGACTAAGGAGGCCATGGTAACTAGAGGCAAAAGGGAAGGAATATCAAGCAGCAATTAAAACATAAAACCGTTATTGCATACAAAGACACTAAGCTAGCTAACCTTTTGATCAGTTCCTCCCCTGGAACCTGGTTGAAGTCCAAATTCCACAAAAGGCAGGACTCTTCTCACTGCCTCACTGTCTATAGTAGTAAGTGCTCCTAAGACCTCAAATAGTACAGCTGTACAAAAAGCAGTGACAGGCCTTGATGGCTGAACCTTCTTTGAAGTTGTCACCTATAATTTTTCCATTCAAAATTTGTAAATCATCAAAATAAAAGTATTTTCAAAAACAAAAAGACAATCAGGTATATACACAAGGGAAAAGTACATACATAGTTGCACAAAACCTCTAAGATCCCCAAGTCACGTATACATTGTTGCACAATAATATTCCTGGGGAGTGGTGCACCGGAAGCCTTAACCCCTTCAAGAAATTTCCATTTGCTATTACTGAAACAGGCAAAAGATGTTATATTTCTGTATCTGGTCACTTAGGCCACCGCATGAGGTACACATATATTAACATTCTTACCCAGTATCTATTAGTTGCACTACTCGAACAAATACATGGGTGTCATGATAAGGCAAGGCACATAAAATTAATTCCTCGATATTATATATGTGGATTCTGTTGAAAGAAAAATCAGATAAGAGTTAGATACAGAAAAAATAACTAACATGAAACAAGCAGTGTTTGTCAAACAACTGGTATAGAATTTTCTTAGAAGAAACAATATAGAATGTGCTGACATTAAATTCAATAACTGAAAATGGGCAGCTTACTTGTATCTACGAATCAAGTATTCTAATGTCTTTAGGGATGCTGATAACTCAAAATATCCTGATAACAACTGCAAGTAGGAACAAATGGATGCATTGATTCGGTTGTTTTCCTCAATGCCCAGCAACTCTCTATCCAATTCTCTACTCCCATAACTAAACAAGTCATTTTTGTACTTGTTAAATCTTTCTTCGATACTTATTAACACCTCCAAACCTGAATTACATATAAGAAACAGCAGGAAAAAACTTTATTTAGATTATGTCCAATACAAATGAATAACAATAACAACCGAAAATATACTTCATTATGAAAAATCCAACTAAGGAGCAGCAATTTGTGAATGTATAAAAATGGTTGGGACCTGAACGAGCAATGCTGAGAATGGTATCGAGCTCAATATCAGCGGCTTCTTTAGGATCAAACAAGACTGAAGGGCGAGTGAATGGTCGTTTACGCGGCTCAGCATCGGGGACTGCTAACCGCTGCAGTTGAGCAACTAGGGAAGTCGCCATCATTAAACTTTAATACCTCGACGGTTGCTGCTAGACCGGGGTGAAAGGGAGGAATATGAGACTTGATAAAGAGGGACGACGGTTTGCGAGGGTTTAGGGTTTTAGGATCCGAAAACGGTTGTGGCTTTATTTTTCCTTTTCTATTGCGTGAAAATGAAGTAACTTGTACATCTATGTCACGTTGAAATTAAGAGTATTTAAATATTTAAAAAATAATTTTAAAAGTTAAAATTAATTTTTAAACAGTTTTTAGGCATCAAAAATTATTTGAATATTTTAAAAAAAATAAAATTAACTTATAAAAAAATAAAGTTAAAAACTGGGCTACTCCTATTCCTCATTTTGTAATTTAAAAGTTGTTAAAATTTGATTACTTAAAAATTATTTTTATAAGCTATTTTTTTAAGCAAATTCATACTGACTCTTGTTTGCATGTAATGAGAGGCCTCTTTTGAAAGCCACCGAAAATTAAATTTGAATATAATTGAAAATAATTATAAAGTTTTACTTCCTTTTTTTAGTCAAGCAACTACTTAACTAGAAGAAAATTTAGTATAATTTGGACAATGTAATTACCAATTCTATTTTTTTAGAAAAATAAATAAAAAGTAATAACAACAAAAAAGAAATTCAGCATATTCCCACAAAATGCGTTTTTGGAGAATAAAGCGTATGAAGTTCATATCACTGTCTAAATGTGAAATAGAGAGATTAACTCTGTTAGACTCTCCACAAATAAATTTACAATGTAAATGAAATATTAAATTAAAAAAACTCACTGTTAAACCATAAAAAAATACTTAATCATGGATAAAGTAGATTATATGAACTACTATCATAACTAGTATTTGTGTAATAATCATAAATAATGCTTTATCAAAAAAAAGTACAAAATCTTCTACTTTGATGAGTTTTTTGCAATTAATAAACAATGTAAGTTCATGATATCGAACTACTTATTCTTGCTGAAAAAGCTACTCTATATTTTGTCGTGATATAAAATATATTTAAATTATGGATCCTTAATAAGTCTTTTTGGGATTAAAGGAAAAATTGCTTGAATTAGCATATAATCCTATCCTATGATGGCAATATAATTTTGGTCACGTTTTATAGAAATTCATACCTATTTGGTATTAAATAGTCCTCTCATAATTTATACATTCTAATGTTACGCGGCATTCAGTCTAGAAGTGAATGAATTAGTTAAAGTCTCTTTATAGTGGCACTATTTGTGTGGGAAATTCATGGTTCGCTATAAAGAGTTATTGTTATACATGTATATTGACATTTGATGTTAATCTTATTTAGCTGTTATAAATAACAATATAAAAAATTTTTTTTTTATACTTTTTATGTTGTAAACAAAAAAAAAAATACTTGTTAAATTCAACTATATCAATTGATTTTCATGTTTCATTATTGAATGAACTAATACATTACTAAGAAAATTCATACTAGTTATATCGTACCGACAAAGAATTAAACTTAAGGAATATATGCATCTAAAATTAATGGAATGTTTAAATATTTCGAACTTGATGTTTCGAATTCTTTAATTGTAGATAGTTTCGTAAATGTTAATTCCGTAGTATCAATATATCACTTGAATTGATAAAGATTTTGTTCAAACTTTCAGTAAAATGGTGTCACCAATTGTTTCCCCGAAAGGTTATTTAAGAGTGTAACTGTTGACTCCTCTAACTCACCCAAATAGTAGTAGGCTGAGGCTCTTCGTCAACACTTTCGTATACATCATTTGCATTTGATGTTTCTTGTTCCTAAATTACAACCCCTATACATATAGATCTCTAATAATCCCAAACTTATAAGAAAGAAAAGTTTTCCCAAACTTATAAGGATAATATTAGTTTTCTTTCCCAAATCTAATAGGATAATGAATTTCCTAAAATATACAAGGAAAAAACTCAAGACATAACTAGCAGTTATTCTCTATTATTTATGCAATACATAATATATTTTTTATAAAATATTAATATTACATAATATTTAAATATGTTTTTATAGAAAGGTAATTTTACAGAGAGTGTACTACTATAATAAATGACATTGCCGTTATAGAGAAGTAAAATATTACATAAAAAATTAATTATAGAGAAAATCATGCCTATATAAAAACATCGTTATAACAAGGGGCCTTTATAGAGAAATTTGGTTGTATCTATATGTCATTCTAATATTGGGAAGCCAAAGTTAAAAGTTAGGTTACTATTTTGCTTTTTTACTAAACCAAAATTTTGATTAAATAATAATATTAATTATTTAATGGCAAAATTTGAAGTCTAGGAGTTACACTAATTCTTTAATTATGGCATTATAAATATCCTTAGTTACTATTATATGTTATAAAAACTCTTAAATCTTCCCTAATTATTGAGTTTGAAATAATCACATTTTCACATTCTTTGTCTCCTTATAAATAGTGAAATGTGAAACCCTTTTCTTTTATCTACAGTTCATCATTTTATTTTCTTTTTATTTGAAATCCGTTAGTAAGAGGAGATATTTGAGTAGATCATTTCAAGAAATTGTAAAAACTTCATGTACTACCTACATTTTTTTTGTTTGATTGTTCCCTGTTTTCTCCTTTCTTTTAATTTGTGTTTTATAATCTATTAATTTTTTTCGTTAACTCTATTCCTTCTCTTGGTTATTCTTAGTTTCAGGTGCTCATAAAGATCAAAAAAGATAGATTGTTTTTTCATATGTATCAATTTTGATTGTTGTACTAACATTTTCCTATGTAAAATTATATTATTTTTTACGCTTCACAATAATTACTATATAATCATCTCCCTTTCATTTTATATTTTTCTAAATTCATATAATTTATAACAATGTTGGATTGACATGACGAGACTAAAAGTTGTCTATAAAATTGTTTTTATTTTCATGCATAATTAAAGTAATTTTTATGAAGTAATATTTTTGTTTCATGCACATCTTTACATATATTTGGACATTTATTCATCTTTAAATTAAAGTACTAGCTAAACTATACATAAGATCTTCTCACTTCTGATTATGAATTTTTATTTTTATTTTGATATGTTTTGAATTCCCTTTTTAGCTTGAAGAAATTAAGTTGAAAAATATGGGGATCATTTTAAATTTATTATTTGCAATTTAAATTTTATACTAAATAATATGAAATAAACGTACAATGCACATTCTATAGACTAGTATGGTTTAAGTCATAGATATACCGTGTAAGATAAATTAAAATTATATCGTGCTCAAGATTTGATCTTTTAAAATTGTAGTTCTGTACAAATGCTGAAAATAATAATCTAAGTTCTAAACTTTCAAGTAAATTGTGTTTTCTTTCATATATATTTTTTAAAATAGATACGAGGAAATTAACTAACTTTAAAGGAGTCACAAAATAAGTAATCAAAGATCATTAACAGTCCAAAAAATGAATTATGAATCAAGGATAAGGAATAACCACCACTTCGTGAAATTCTATAATTTTCCGTGGTTAGATTATCATAAAATCAATGTAAGAAGTAAAAGAAATTAATTTCGAGATTTGGGAATTTAACATCCTAATCAGAATTCAGTTGAGTAAACTTTGAAATCATGAGGTGTGAAAATGGACAAGATTATCGTACGAATATAACATCGCAACATGAAAAGATAGATAACAATTCAAAGAATGAACTTGAAAAAACTTTCCTTGAATCTCTATGCTTTGATTTTGTTCGAGTCTTGTGCTTTGGAGTATTGGTGGGTAAGAATAACGGAATAACCAATGAAATTTTAATGACATTTTTTGGATGCGACGGGATAACTGACGTGGTTTTCAAGGTGATTGATTGAGAAATATGTAAGTTTTTCACTTTGAAAGGTTTAACAGTTGATATGGTTGGCTTTAGTCAACATCCGCAGAAGTTGAATTTGTATCAAAATTCTACCAGTTTCAAAATGTGGATTTTGGTCTAGGAGAACTCTTGATTTTGATTTTGGGACTTTTGATGTGATTTTATGCATTTAAACGAGACAAGTTGGAAGTTTAAGTTCAAATTTTGACTTAGATCAACATTCGAAGTTGGAGTGCTCGAATTCAAAATTTGTTGATTTCATTAGCTACGAAATGTGACTTTGGGGTTAGTTGAACTCTTGTCTCGGGTTTCAAGGTACTTAGATGAGTTTGAAATGATTTTTGAGATTTGAAAGTTAAAAACATAAGAGAATTAACCAAAGTCAACATTTGGTGATATCAAGCGAGAATGAAATTTCATCAATTCCATTAGTTTTGAAATATGTTTTTGATCTATATAAACTCTTGATTTGGGTCTCAGGGCTTTTGATTGATTTTTGAGTCATTAAACGAGATTCGGAGAAAGCTAAAGCTAAAATTTAATTTTAGTCAATGTTTGAGATTATAAAAGTTATTTTTCAGTTTCTATGATTCCAGTAGGTTCAGAGGATGATTTTTAGTCTAGTTGACGGTTAGCTTTAGTTCTCGAGGCTACTAAATGTGTTTGAGTAGTTGAATGGACATTTGGAGATTTCTAAGTTAAGAGTTGACTTCGGTTAACATCTGATTAAGATAACTTCATTTGGGTATTTTGATGATTCTATCAGGTTCAACATGCATTTTACAAGTGGTTTACACTATTGATTTGTGTTTAGTAAGTCCCGGATGAATTTTGAATACTCGTTCGAAATTTAAAGTTTTTGACTACTAAGTTTTAATAGTATCACCTGAAGCGAATGCCCTTATTTTGGTGTTTGAATGGTACCAATAGATCCGTCTAGAAATTTTGAAACTAATACAAAAGAAATTGGGGTTTTTCGCTAACGTATGAGAAAGTTATGGTATTTTTAGAAAGAATAAAAGGGTTAGTGCAAATTTTCTGGTGTATTGAATGAGGTATTTGTATTTCAAAATGTGTTTATTTGGTACCGCACCAGTACGAATATATGTTTAACTAGTCCTAATAGGTAATGATTGTCCGAATATTAAAAGCAAGAGTGTATCATATACATCATCGTATTTGGCATTGCATTATATTGTACACTCATTTAATTTGGTGCATATGGTTGACTAAAAATGTTGTTATTGATTTTCTTTCTCCTGCTTAGATTATGGTACCTTGTATAAAATGACTTGTCTTGATGGGTTTACTTGACTTAGTATTATTTATTATTTCCCTTGATTCTGTAAGGTTGTTCGATGAGTTTCCCATTTCCTGTAAATGTTTATTTGTGATATTTTGTTGGGTAAATCGTATGTGTATAGGTTGTAATATTGGGGATGGTTGGTGGTAGGTGGTTCTCTTCATCGCGTTGTTTTAGCATTAGCTGAGGACGCTTGATGAGTATAGTTGTTTTGTACTCACACTTGTTCTTATGTATTTCCTGTGTAGATTCAAAACCCAGGGCTTTCTGACTTTCTTATCTCCAGTTGAGTGTGAGGCTTTGGATTTGGAGATTTATGAGGTATCGACTTACTTTATCTTGTCAACATCGGAGACTCTTTTTATTTTTGTTATGTTATTACTTTCTATGGACATGTTTGAGACTTTATTCTATTTGTATCAGATTTGGTAAAAGATTGTACATATTATGACAACCTGTTTTTGAGATATTTTATTATGTCATTTCGCAATCTTTTGTCTTTTTGCTAATTTTATTTCTATTTTTCACTTTTGCTTTATTATTGTTGTTGATTGACTTACTTATCACAGTGGGTGAGAAAGGCACCATCACAATCAGAGTTTAGATTGTGACAAGTTAGTAACAGAGCACTAGGTCCATAGGTCTCATAATGTACAAACGAGGTCTAGTAAAGTCTCAAGGATCGGTGCAAAGACATCTATTGTCTATCTATGAGAGCCTATAAGACTTTAGAAAATTCTAGCTCTTGATTCCTTATCGTGTGCCCTTAGTCTAGTCTTGTAATGACCCGGAAGGTCATCTTTGGCTCTTTTTCACAAAATCATTATTCTACCCTTTATAAAGAGTACCCGGAGTCATATTTGGTTAGTTATAGGGTTGGGTTGGGATTTGAAGCTAAAAGGTTGTGAGATTTGGGGAATTCCTTAGTGATTGGAGGCTTTTATGTTGAGATATGTGAATTTTTGGGCCTTATCTTGAGTTCCAGGACTCAAGAATGAAATTTCGTCAGTTTCATTAGC
The DNA here is from genome assembly GCA_039654485.1 of Withania somnifera. Classification (NCBI taxonomy): domain Eukaryota; kingdom Viridiplantae; phylum Streptophyta; class Magnoliopsida; order Solanales; family Solanaceae; genus Withania; species Withania somnifera. The sequence goes on from JBDJHY010000078.1 coordinate 12,369,945, forward strand.
TCCGGAATACGAAAATAGGTCTATAAAGACCATCCTTATCAATCCTAGACTTTTCATGTTGGCTCTAATTCATTTGACGAAATTACATTGAGTTCTGAAGCCAAAGTTGGATGTTGGTAAATATTTGATGATCTAGCACTCGGATTCATATTTAGTCAATCCCATTGGATCCGGAAGGTTGAATTAGGTATAAGAGAAGATTTGAATAGCTTTCTATGAGTTCTATTACGTTTTGATACTTTTAACCAAACTTTGTATTTTATCGAGAATGGGGTTTATCGGGTCAGGAGACCTAAGATGCCCATTTTGATGATTCCAATGTGTTAAAAGGTTGTTTACACTCAAAATTCATATATTATTTGTGTTTATAGGATTCCGAATGTGTTTGCGAGCTCAAACAAAAGTTAGAGCCAAAATTGAGACGAAAGGAGGGTACTGGTCGTACCCTAGAGGAACAGTCTGTCCCTAGGGCTGTTCCAAGCATCCTTAGCAGCTTAGGGGTTAGACGGACCATCCTACCAAACCGTCCCACCAAACTTAGCTAAATTTTGGCTTCCAGACATCTTTTTAGTGAAGGGTATTCAGGGTTTTTACATGCTCCCTTGTTTATATACAGCCCTGGCACAACTTTAGCCTCATTTTTCACACTCCAAAACCCTTTTTAGACACCATTAGAGATATTTCATCAATTGGGAAAATTAAATCATCAATCTTCAAAGATTCAAAGCCCCTAGTAAGATTTTACTCAAAATGCATGATTTTCATGGGATTCTTCATATGGTTCATACTTGTTTCTTATATTATACATGAAACTTATTGATATTTTAAAACCCAAGCTTTTTTATGAAATAAATTGGTAATAAATCTATCATTATGAACCTGGATTGTGATTTTGACATTATAATTAGAATCACCATTACATGGGTGACTTGAATCTTCATAAAGACTTCCTAAATTTTAAGAGGGTTTTAGGGTTAATTTTTGGGATCCAAGTTAAGGTATATGATATGGGTATTTCATATAATAAATTCTCATGGGAAATTCATCATTATTCTAGAATTTGTGGAGTTGGAGAGTCGACTCGAATGCTAGGAATCTGTTTGACTTCTTTATTAGCTTAAGGCAAGTGGAGGTTTAGTCCTTTATCAAAGCATTATAGAACCCTTGTTGTGTGTGATTGCTTTTTATTCTGTAATGAATAAGGATTAACGTGGCTTTGTTATGCCCATGACATTTTAGTTTATACCCAACTTGTTCCTCGCTTGAGATATTGCCTTTGAAAGGCCTTGGTTGAATTATTGTGATATCATAATTGCTTAATTGCCCATGTGGGGGCCTTGTTGACTTGCGTACTTTGAATTACCCCCATGTTGAATTGGATGCTTTTATATGACTTAATTGAAGCATTATTCCTTTCTCTTTGTCATAAAGCCCATGAGTGGGCCTATTATGCATTGATTCTCATTACCTTTTTTTTACATGTACTTGATATGTTCACCATTATACGCAATTGCACATTGATTGAGATGCAAGAATAAAAGGTACATGATGATACAATAAAGATGATCAAGGCTGACGTGTGATTCTGGCGTGGTAAAAGTAATGTTATTTGATATGAAAACATGTCTGACATGTAATTCTAGCACGGTAAAGGTAATGTTATTTGATATAAAAACCATGCCTGACGTGTGACCAATATGGTAAAGGTAATATTAGTTAATATGAAAACCATAGTTGACGTGTGATTTTGGTGTGGTAAAGGCAACGTTATTTGATGTGAAAATCATGACTGATATGGGATTATGGTGTGGTAGAGGTAATGTATTTGATATAAAACCTATGCCTGGCGTGTGATCCCACGTGGTAAAGGTAATGTTATTAGATATGAAAACCATGGCCGACGTGTGATTCCAGCATGGTAAAGGTAATTGCCAATGTATTATTACCATGATCTTGATATTGAAATCAAAGCAATATGGCCAATGTATAATTCCCGGTATTTTTGAGGTACACGAGACAAATTTGTATTTCATTTCATTGTACACGTATGGATGGATACTTGTTGATTTCATATCCAGCGAGCATGTCTGTCATGGAGTACCTCTTTACTAATACATAAATTGTTGACAGGTTCTACTTAATCGATTGTTTAGATGATATTGTGAGTTTGAGATGACTATATTAGTCAAGTTCTTTTCAAATTGATATGAAAATATCAATAAAAATGATGAGAATTGGTAAGAAAAGCCTCAAATTTTGTGAATTAGAGGTTATTGATGGATCTAGTTGAGATAGATGCTATGATTGATTGAGATCGTTATTGTTGGAGGTTACCTTGTCCTATTCTTATTAGTGTCCTTTCCACTATTTGGATTCATTTGTTATTGTTTTCATCGACGATATCCTCGTTTACTCATTGAGAAAAGAGAAACACGAGTAGCATTTGAGGATTGTGCTCTAAACATTGATAGTTCAGCAACTGTATGACAAGTTCTCAAAGTGTGTGTCTGGGCTTGACTCTGTGGTATTCCTAAGACATGTGATGCCTAAGAATGGATAGTAATAGACCTATCAAAGATTGCAGTAGTTTATGATTGACCTAGACTGACTACTCCTACTAAGATTCATAG
>JBDJHY010000078.1:12419555-12440652 GCA_039654485.1 Withania somnifera
GTGCTAATTTTAAATTTAAACCATATAAATATATATTTTGAATTAATAAACACGTTTAATTTTATTTTTGTAAAATAAAATCACTATTTACGATGGGTTGGCTCGGATACTGTTCACGTGGGTTGGGCCGGTCCGGATTAAACATTTTGGACCGGATTAACCCGGCCTTGTTTGGCCCGGCCCGAAACAGTGCCGAACCGGCCCAGCCCGGAGACCAACCGGTCCACGGACCCCCTGGTCTGAACGAGCCCGGCTCGGACAGGGTGCCAGTCATAAGTGTGGGGGTGTCTAGCGAAAGTCCAAGTTTCTACACCTAAAAGGGTGAAAATAAGATCAAAGACTTTGGATTGTGTCTTTATAGAATATGCTACAAATAGTAAAGCATGTCGATTTTTGGTCTACAAATACGAATATCCCAACATTCATGTTAATACGATAATAAAATCAAATAATATTGAATTCTTTGAACATATTTATCCGTATAAAATAAAATATGAGTCGTCGAGTAAGGAATATAAACGACCTCGGGAAGAATCAAAGGAAGATGAAGTTGATGAAGTGAATCTAAAATTAGTAAACGTCTAAGGATAGTTACTTCCTTTGGATTAGATTTTGTAGTATTTTTACTTGAAGATGAATCTAGAATATTTAAAGAAGCCATGTCTTCTTTAGACTCAACATTTTGGAAAAAAGTAGTCAATAGTGAGATTGAATTAATCGTGAGCAACCATACGTGGGAATTGGTTGATCTTCCCCCAGAAAATAAACCTTTAGAATCAAAAAGGATCTTGAAAAGGAAAATAAAAGCTGACAGAACTATTGACAAATATAAAGCACGATTTGTTGTCAAAGGTTATAGACAAAGGGTAAGTCTTGACTATTTTGAACATACTCACCAGTAACAAGAATAATACCAATTCAGATGTTAATTGCACTGGCAGTGATATATGATCTCGAAATTCATCAAATAAATGTGAAGACATCTTTATTAAATTGCTTATTTCATTGCATAGCCTCCTGTTTATTTGTTAATTACACTATTTAGGTCTTTCCTTCATGTTGTAAATCATTTATGGCTTGCTTGTGGTTGTTTCTTCTCTTCTATCTCTTTTTATTGAGGTTATCGATATACCGCCATATCTGTTTTATTTCATATCTGTTGTTAGTTGAGCATGAATTTAGGTACATTTTTTTCCTTGTTTGCTTGAATTCTCTGTGATTCTACTTGTTTGACTTCTGTGACATTTCTTTCTTTATCTGTCTATTTACTACTTTTATTTCTTATATGCGCCCAGTCGGCCTATGATGCCTACTGAGTACCGGATTATTTTGACATTTTGGTACTCATACAATACTTCTGCATCTTCTGGTGCATATCTTAGTACGAGCATCCATCTTTGAGTTGTGAATTCGTGCGAAATTGCTAATCATTATTGTGGTAGACGACGGTTCTTGACGACCAGAGCCTTCTTTTCCTCCTCACATCTTTACTTTCTGTCATTTACCTTTCTGAGACAGATGTTTTAGCGATTTCAGATTATTGTACTTTTTGATACTCTTAAACTTTAGTGGCTCATGTACTTGATATCAGATTTTGGGACATTTTGTTATCTGTTTTAGTTCTGCAGTATTTCTCCTTTTTTTATGGTTTTATTTACTTTTTCATATTTATTTGTCTTGTTGGGTGATTCACCTATGGTGAATGTAAGTGTCTTCATGATCAAAGAAATCGGTTCGTGACATAATCTCTCTAACTATTGTTATTATTTGGTAATTGTAGTATAGTTTGGTGAATTTTGGAGGAGCAATCCTCTTCAACCTTCAAGTTTCGACCTTTATTTTTTATTATAATCGTATCTTTTTATTACAAACGTTTGGTACATTCGTTTCACTCTCTAATCTTTTAATTTATCTTTTATTTTTTATTATTTGTCATTTATTTGTTTGAATTTTTTATTTCATTTTATCATGAATTCGTTTAAAAAAATTTAGGAAAAAAGTTATTAATTTTTTGTCTTTTGGTACTAAAAAAAAGGAATGGTTCTTTTTCTACTTCTATGATTTTACCCATGTGAATGAAATTGATTATACCCCTACTCCTATAAAAATTTATACATGTACTCCTATTTTTCGTGAAGCTTATGAGACAATGAATAATAATTTTGAAGACGATTTAAATGAAGAAATAGAAGTAAACAATAATCTAGATGAAATATCAACTAATTCCGACTAGCCAGTATTAAAGCTTCATCTCAAGATAATCCTGAAATTGAAGATAGTCGCAACTTCTCTTCCTCCAAGAAGGATAAGACCAAGGTACACCCTCCTTTAAAATCATTAATGTGAAAGTTTTATTCTTTAGATGAAAAAAAAATTATAACTACGTGAATTTTTTGTAAATATACGTTTCTAGTAGGAGTAGAGATTTGACAAGGGAAGGGAAGGGGAGTGGCTTGAGTTTTTAGCTTCTCTTGATTCTGCTGGTCATTCTAGTAGTGGTAGTGGGTCATCTGTTAGAGGGTCAACATGCTTTAAGGTGAACTAAATCATAAAAATTCAACTGGTTTATTTTACAACGGCTTTATAACATGGATTGTGACTATGAAAATTATTCTAAAATAATTATTGTTTGTGCTTTACCTTTTAGTTTTGGAAAACATTAAGGTTTTATTATATATATTCGGGATACGTATAATTTCAGTTTTGAAGATTTTTCGCGAAGTATGATAAAAAGAAATATTTTTTAGTTTCAAGAAAGAAAGTTTTAATTTATTCGTCAATATATTTAAGTAATGAATAGTAGAGTTGCTATTACCACTTATATGGGTCGTAGTCCTAATGATTTTTATTATTTAACTGTTATTACACATTGAATTGATTATAATTGAAATTTAAAAAAAAAATATCAGCTATAAAATTTGTGAACAAAGAAAAATTAGTGGTTATATTGCTTCTACTGTAGCTGTATTTTTAGAGTTTTATGATCTTTGTGATAAAGTGATTAGTGTTATTTTAGATAATACTTTTGTTAATTTAAACATTATGAACTAGCTAAAAATTATAATTTATCCAATTAGTAAACATGTTTTTCATGTTAAAGGTGTTGCACATATATTATATTTGGATGTGAGTGTTAGTGTGAAATTATTTGATAATAATGTTGAAAATGCTTGTTTTTAAAATTTTCATATGCATAAAAGTAGTAGAATAATTATTTTAAAGATTTGTGGACTTTTTTTTAGAAAATGAAATTATTTTTATGATATGCTTAGATGTTGCTTATAATATCAAAAGTCTATACTATGCATTTTAATTTATCATAGCTCTTAATATCGCCACCTATCAGGTATGACGAGCAGTATCAAGAGTTGAAACTTATTTTAATTGGAGTGACGTACATGAACTTGTAAATTTTTTTAAAGCAATTGATGATGCCACAATTTTTTCTCTAATCTATTATCCTATTATTCTTTAGATTTTAATACATGTACGTGAGATTTCAACTCTTTTATTGAATATAAATATTAACAACAATTTCAATCGTCTAATTGAAGCTATAGTTGAAAATTTAAAAAATATTTTTTTTATCCCTCAATTTAATTAACTGTAATTTTTTTTAACTCTGAATATAAAGAAATTAGTGCAAAAACATTGGTTAAAGCATTTATAATAATTTAGATATTCAACCACATGAAAAATCGAATTTGCTAATATGTCAAAATAACATTAAAGTACGTGCTAAAAAATGTATGACAAGTGTTGCTCTTTAAAAATAATTAATGTTGAAACTTCACAAGATAGTAGGCCTCAAGTAGGTTTCACAGTAAGACAAAAGCTCAATCTTCATCTTAATTCTTCTAACAAATGTGATTTTGATGAATATTTCGATCAGAGCCATGATAATATTATGAATGAGGAAGACATACAACAGTTGTTGAATTGGTGGAGATCTTGGAAAATCAATTTTTAAAACTTAGCAGGATGGGTGAGGGACGTGCTAGTTATTCAAGAATCATCAATAACTTTAGAAGTAGTTTTCAGCGTGATAAGATTTCGAATTAGAGGCCACATATATTCATTAATAGAAGACATCTTAAAAATTTCGATGCTATTTGAATATTGGATCAACCCCGAGCGAAAAAATCAACGAAAACCAAAATTAACTACCTAACAAGAAGATTAATTACATGTCGTAATTGAATGAAATGGTGAGGATAGCTTGGAATAATCGTCAACAAATTTTATCAAGACCATCCCTTGATAGTTCTTAATCTTTACAAGAGTTGAAAAAAAACTTTACAAGATTATACAAGTATTAATATTACATTCAAGGTTTAATTGAAACAAAACACTCCTAAGAAGATGGTTGCATAAATTAGGCGCACTACTAATAATTATAAATTGTAATACAAATTTAAATAAATTAAATGTTTTTATGATTTTACCGTTGTTTTACACTTTAATTTAATACATTGTTTTTTTTTATATATTTTCAATTTTAAAATTACAAACTAATACGAACTTTGAAAACTTAGTTAAAAAACTTAGAAAAAAAGTACTTAACCAACTTTACTTACAAACTTATCCTTCAAATCATATAACTTAAAAACACTTCAACACTAAGTTTTTTTAAAAAAAATGCTTTAACAAACTTAACTTTCAAACTTTAAATCTTATGACCTTCAAAAAAACTAAAAGGCGTGTAACTTATAAATTTAAACACTTAAAGAAAATACTTTAATATACTTTAATTAAAAATTTATGAACTTATAAAACTTACAAAAAAAATTCTCAGTTAAAAAATATTATTTTACCATCCCGCTTGTCGCATCCTGATCCAGGTACCGGTTTATCCCATCCCTTCAAATGCACTTTCGCATGCTACTATACTATTGAGAACTTTTGGAGCTTTAACATAATCGCATCCCCAAGGCGTGCAAAAGCACATAGCCGCAGATCCATTAGCTAAAGTCACTTCCTATAAAGAAACATCATCTCCTTGGGGTGTAATGGTGAAATCAGAGATTGAAAAAGAATCAGATTCAAGATATAACAGATCCTTTGAATAATGAGGAGTCATTGATTTCCAATTTAGAAGAGCAGATGCCTCTATACGTCCCCTATTAAAACATTAACTTAGCATATCTTACTCTTAAAAGACAAAAAAGTCATTTAGTGACAATAACATTAGGAAAACAGATGTTGAAAATTCCGAGATGCAGATCCAGCCACAAAGCTGTATCCGTTGCTAGATGGTAACAAACTGCCAATCGGGCATTCAGCTTCTAGTAGAATCATTGACTTGGTTTTGGAACTGCTCTAATATTAGATTACAATTGTTAATTGTACGCGCATCAACAAGGCCATGGTTCCACAGCTTTGTCATGAATAATATCCAACACCTGTCATTAAAACATTAGACGATACATAAAAGCTACACAAGCATGAGCAACAGTTTATAGTACATGACAACTGCTACTTAGCTGATGAGCAATGTTAACAGTGCGTGAAAACATGCTACTGTAAATGATGAGCAATATCACATATTGATATAATAAATCCAGGTCAGCATCTGAAGGAAAACTATACCATCAAAACATTTGTTGACATTACTATTAATGCTTCATCAGATCCGAGAACATGTATTTATGTGACCAACACCAACAATAAATTTGTTTTCCATTGTGCTATATATTGTCATCCACTAAGTAAAGACAAATGACCCACCCAAAAAAAGTAAACAAGATAAATAATTCAGAAATTCAAATAAGCACCGTGATCGACCAACACTCTAATATTACTAGTGTTCAACAGAAAACAGAGTGCTTTCTTTCTGGAAATTATACAGGATCATGGATGCACCAAGCAAAGGCACAATACGGGTGTATGGATTGGATAGCATTACAAAGAAATAACAGATGTTGATGTAGGTAAATAAGAGGATTAATTACCACCGCAACATTGGTGTACGGGCAAACTCCTGACAATGCAGCTTTGAAAAGGCCTCACATGCCCAACGGATGTGACCATCTGCCAATACCCTGCCACAGTAACAAGGACATGTTATACCAAAAACGGAATTCAGAAACAGATTCCAACATGCATCCCTTTACTATTATTCATCACCAGCCTGTATGAAAATCAGCAAGAGAAGATCCACACTTATTGCCCGTTGTCACATTTATAATTGTGTTTTGCTTTATATAGTATGCATCAGATAATCTTACCTGTCTTCTTGAATATGAAGTGGGGAAAAAGACACACCCAACTTCATAGCAATTTACTTTAGTGAGAAGTTCCTGTAACTTAATAAAAACAGCGAAAGCAAGTTATGTGCTTCCCCAAAACCCTTAAACGGTACAATCTTTTCCAGCCCTCATGAAATGTCTATTTCAAAGCATAAGATCAAGGACGGCCTTTTCTATTTTGACGACATCTTCTTTTGTTTCGACTTCCCTATAAAGGTGCAAGATGATGCCACTCTCGTGCTGAAACTAGCAAGCTGGCTCAATCGTAACAAATGACATCTACTCAATAAAATAATACTCCTTCTGTCCCAACATATGTGAAGGTGTTTGACAGGGCATGAAGTTAGTAATGAAAGGAAGATTTGAAACTTGGTCTAAAATAAGCCAACTATTTGTGTGGCTATAATCATCTCATTAATGGTAAAATGAGAACTGTCATTAAATATACTAACTAAAAGGACAGGTGGGTCACATATATTGACGGAAGTAGTACTGTTTTTGGTTGCATGTAGGTGAAATGTACTGGAAGGGAGAGGTGGACTGGTCCATCTACTTCACCTGAAACATGTTCCCACCCCTTCTCTTTTGTACATTGTTAAAGAAGTTAACAAGATTTACCTTTGCAACACTTCATGTATTTCAGGAAAATGTTTGAGAAGCAAATTGCAGAGAGTTGCATTTCCACAACATCCCCAGGGTAACCCACCATCTATTCCTTCATTGTCCCTCCCTCTCCGCCCAACCAAAAATAAGAGCAGAAGATGCACACATCTCCGTATCACAGTACCCTTGCAGTACCCTGAATACTACAACAACATACCCAGTGGATCCTACGAAAAGCAGAGCATATGTAGACCTTACCACTATCTTAGCGGTAGAGATCGTTTCCGATGGACCTTCGGCTCAATAAAAAAGTTTCAAAGCAGTCGCAAGAAAAGTACAAGAAATGACAAACAAGACAGAAAAATAGCATCTAATAGCAGCGCAGGAGCTATGACAAAACAATACCTTACTCAAGGTACAAGAAACAATAGATAGTAACAGAAATCGAAGGACACGAAACAACAAGTGCAATACTATGACTATCAATATGAACTTGCAGTACCCTTAAATCTTAATAATAAATAATAGAGCAAAACCAATTAGAAAATAAAAACAGACACAAATAAGACAGTACCTTTGCTTTCTAACAAATGAGTTCCAAAGATGCATCATTTGCTTCTCATCTTTGGTCACGTCCACAAAATCATCAAGCATCTGTAATGTGTCTGAAGTTAGTTGAATGACTTCTTCAAATATCTTCGATAATCAAAATCTTGCCCCTTCAGTTGACTAAATTTTGTGGCAGTTCTGAAAGGGCATTAGGACCTATCTGAATTTGCTTATTTTAAGTGCTTTTAAGTCAAAATAGTTTTTAAGCACTTTTGAAGTGTTTGGATAAATGTGAAAACTACTTTTAAACACTTATTTTTAAGCTAAAAAATTAAAAATAAGCTAAAAGCAAAAAACTAGAATTCCTAGCTTTTAAGCTGCTTTTAATAAGCAGATCCAAAGAGGCTCTTAGTTGGAGGGAACAATTTGGGTCATAACCATTAGTAGTTCACAAATGTATTCTTTAAAGCAGCTTAAGGAGTTCCATGATTCAGCCTAATTTCATGTTGAGACTACACAGTTCCTTTTAAGCGTCAAAAAAGTATTTCAGTCGACAATATTTATTATCAATCATGTCAGAACCAGACATCAGAACGCTTTCCCTAGTTGGAAGTGCCTCGGATATGTAGGAGTGGAATGGCTCACCAAACCAATCAATTCTATACTAAGAAGTGTCGGGATGCTCAATGAGTGGAGGAAGAGTACCCTGGTTCTGCTTTATAAGAAAAAAGGGGATATTCAAAGTTGTGCAAGCTGTCAGGGCATTAAATTCACGAGTCATATGATGAAACTCTGGGAAAAAGTGGTAGAGCAGACTTAGAAGCATGGCAAGAGTGAGAGAGAAAAAAATTGGATTTACGCCTGGTAGGTCTAACAATGGAGGTTATATTCTTATTAAGAAGATTGAGGGGAATCTATCGTGAAAAGAAGAAAGAACCATATGGTGGTTATTGATCTAGAGAAAGCATGCCATAGAGTACCACAAGGACTTTTGGTGGGTCATAGAGAAGAAAGGAATCTATATTAAGTATATAAATGCCATTAAGGAAGGAACCGTCAGTAGCATAAAATCAATCATAGGCGATATAGAAGAGTTCCCGTAATAGAGAGTTGAGTTTACACTAAGGATCTGTATTAAGTCCCCGCTTGTTGACCCTAATTACAAACAAGCTAACCAGCACAATACAAAAGGAGGTCTCATGGTGTATCTTATTTGTAGATGAAACTCGCAAGGGTGTCAACCAAAAGTTTGAACTATATAGAAGCAGGTTAGAGAGTAAAAGTTTCCAAATAAGTAGAAATAAGGCTGAATACATGCATTGAAGGTTTAGTCATATGAGAGGAGAGAAATTGAGGTGACACTAGATTGGATTACAGGGCCAAAATGCAAAAAACTGTTATTGTGCTTTTGTAGCTCTCTTTCTTTTTTCATTGGACGCACTTTGCTGTACTTTCACCATTTTTACTAAACCCTCTTTCCGCTAAAGACACTTTACAGATCAATCCCGCTACTCTCAAGTCTAAATGTACATGACCCAACAATTTAAAAAAAAAATTGAAAATGAAGAGGTCAATTTGATACAACATTCTTAAAATAGATATTATCGTGAATGAAAGAGGGTAAGTTCAATAAGTAGAAATAACAGTAAGTTAAAAGAACAAGCTTTTGCCATTTATTTGAAGGGTCACGACAATCAGGAGAAGCTAACCCAAAAAGGCGACCAATTAACTTGTGCAGAGTAGAATAAAGATCAAGTTATATAATTATGCTGCATACCCTTCGATCTTCAAGATCAGCAACGTCATCATCAACTTCATCCTCGCTGTCTCGGTCTGATAAAACTTGCTCCAGTGCCATGGGCTTCACTCAAATAAAAAAATTCATTAGAAACATAAGTTAAAAGGACTCTCCTTCGCTTCCAGGATTTCTAATGACATATATTGGCAACCTCGGCTTTTCCAAAGACTTTAAGATTCACATAAATAGACAAATATTTCAAATTCTATTTAACTCCGTGTCACATTCAGCAAGATAATTCACCTCTGGACCTCAAAGCCTGGGGCTTTTTCAAACGGAAATTACTACACTCTACAATGGAAACCAATATTGAACTGTCATTACTCATTACAATAGATCTTCAATTATTTCAAGTAACATCAATAGATTATACAAATCCCATGAATGGATACCCAAAGCAAGTGAAGAAATCTTATCACATCTCTGATTAAACAGCAAACATGAAAAGTAAACAGGCAAAGGAGTTTTTTAAACTCAATGAACCCTATGTGCCAGTGTATTACTATAAATATCAGCAGACTCAGTGGCACAGCCTTCAGTAGTAGGGATTTTGACAACTATGAAACTTAGAGATCGAAGTCCTGATCATTGAATAATTTAAGTTGTCAAATCATAATACTCCTTTGGTAGATATGCAAGTAATCTAAAAGGTTAACGACCACCACCAAGGGGTGGGAGCATTGAGATTCCTTCACACTTAATCAATGGTCTCGAGTTCAAGTCCTAGGAGTGGATAAAATCCTGGTAGGAAGTGATTGCCACAAATCTGAATTAGTTGGGCCAATGGATTCCGGATACCAGGGTTATACCAACGACAGCACATAAATGAAACGTTACCAACTTGCTAATATCTATTATGCTTCTAACTATCATTTTTCTGCTTGAAGAAAATTTAATTATTAATTGTTAAAAAGTAATTCATTATTCTCTTCCAAGCAGAAAAATATACATTTTTTTAAAATTTACTTGATTTTTTCATCATAGGTTTAATTTTGAAAATCCTTATATTCTTTGCATAATTGTCAAGAAATTATTATGAATTAAATATCTGACAGTTCTAAACTCAAACTTGATTTGAGGCATGTTAAACTCGCTGTTCTTAAATATATTAAAAACAAAATTAGTAGTTTTCTATAGAATAAGGAGCCAGCCGCTAGCTTCAGAACTTTAGTCATCCATACAAATCCTTCAGTTCCCTCAAAAACACGATAAGGAAAAGAGAAGCCACTTAATCAATACAGGCAATTACAACTCAAACATATAACTTTTTCCATACATGTCGCAAACCGTCAAAACAACACCCAGTATAATCTAAAATTTATATTCCCTCCGTTCACTTTTACTTGTCACGTTTCACATTCACTTCTCAGAGACAACTATATGGACTTTGACCAACACTTTTAAGACGTCTTCTTGTCGTTTTTCATCATACTAATATTAATTTAATTAATATTAGAAGAACTATAGTTTTCCTTATAGTTTTAGAACATCTTTTTACTTTTAAACATTGAATTAATCTAATTTAGTTTAGCTTCAAAGATTAATAAAATTGACTCTCGAGAAGCTAAAAAATGAACATAGAGGAGTATTTTCTGATGCTATTATTTTTAAGTGGATATATCTCCAGCTACTATTTGAAACATTCAAATGCAAGTTCCCAGTATTTCAAAATCACAACGGGTTCCTGATTAATTTAGCTCCTATATTCAACTCAAGACATTTTTCCAGAAAATGATTTACCTCAACAATGCGATGAAAACAATGTAACAAACTGGAGTCAATTTGAGACCTCTTTATTATAAAGAGAAAAATATGAATAAACTAAATTAAAGTTGTATATTTTTCCTAGTAACAGATTCGAAGATTTAGCTTATATGAATCATAATTGGTTTGGTACCAAAAATGGTATTCACTTCAATATCTTAAGCATGTATATATATCCATAAGTCTCAAGTTACCATTCTCAAATATACATATATATATATATATATATACATATGTATAAAACCATTTCTGTCACTACTGAACTTCTTTTTTTTTGACAGATATTAATGTGTATTATGCTAATTCACAACTTTATGGATGATACAAATGATCAAAAAATTCCAACACTAAAAATAAATAATCACTACAAAGTTGACTAGCATCCCATGTTTTTTCTGGATAAATGAGCATCATCCTTTCTTGTCATATACTCATATCCAGCACAAACCTTGTTGGTTAATGACATTGATATGTCAATAGATCATCTCTAATACCAAGTATATATTGACCATCATATATATTATTAAAAAAAAAAAAAAACTTATACATAGTTGCAAGGAGAGCATCCATCATCCCTGTAAGATACTCTGCCTCAGTCTCCGTACAATTATAGAATCTATCAAGCAGCTTGACTTAGTCAAAAGCTTCACAGTTTGGACTACTGACTGATTTTTAAGTGAAATGTCGACTATGTAAAATTTTAAGAGTGGTATACAAGGAATAATACGAATAATCCTGCTAGTTAATTATTTCAAATTTTGTTGGCTTATGAGGAACCAAAAGGAAATTCCAACGTCCCTGAGCACAATGAAAAAGATCAATTTACCTGGGCCCTATGAGAATGAAAGAACTGCCTTTTTTGCAGGAGTGCACGACTGTAAGAGAGAAACACAATTGTATTAAAAGCTAGATAATATTATCTACAAACGATAAAGGTTAACCATAATACAGAAAATTGTGTAGTCAATTTTCTCGCAATTAGCTTCACATCTAAGACATTATGCAAAACAACAAGATTGAAAATAGATAATATTGAAACACATCACTGGTCAGTTCCAATATAATCAATGTTACCCTACTTAACCTAGATACCTGGAACCAATCCTAATTTTGTTGCATAAAAGCTCAAATGTGATTCAACAACTGTCGAAGAAAGGGCTCGTTACATCACCAACAGGGAAATACAGCCCAACCAACAAGAAACTCAAAACACAAGTGTACCATCACATTGCAGAAAGGACAGTCAATAACCAATCCATCTGGCCCATAGTAAAATGGTGGTAATGGTTGAGGTTTTGTTTAAGTTAAGATTGAGGCTATTTCGAAGGCATAACAGAAAGTCACCATAAGTCCATAACCAGGCCTTATGTGGCATTAGATCAATGGCAAAGACCACATTTGAATATGGGGACACTGTTGAATGCTTCGAAAAACCAGAGGGGTAGTATATCTTTCAAGGTATTTCCTATAATTTCAAAAGCTACAGTGCCAAAAAGAAACTTCATAACAACAGTAGGCACGAATTGGATACGCCTGACACTATTGGTCACTAAACTAGATGGCAAGACACATTCTGGAGGCACCATCGAATTATTAAGAAGAAACTGAAGGGGTATCTTCGGCAGGTATTTCCTAAAATTCCCAGAACTACAGGCATCAAAACCTCAAATTTACAGAACATAGGAGCAGGTTTACATCCACCTCCCAGAAACAAGCACCATAACTGCAGTAGGCCCAACGGGGTGCATTCATAAAAAGGAAAATAATAGCTCCAGATTAGACAGCCAAAAATCCACACTGAAGTTCAAGGGCTTAATGCCTAATGCAGCCAACAAAATAAGATAATTGATGATTTATTGGATACAGTACTGAAGGTTTTCTGCAGTGAAATATTTTCCACCCAAAATCGTTTAAGTAAATATGCTACTTGAGATTGCGCTGTTGAACATACTTTCTGGGATCAGAGCGCTCACGTGATAACTTTCTTGACTTGGCAAACTGAAGCAGTGCTGGGGGTGCAAGAGTGCTTCCTGGTACTGACTGAACAGAATCAGAATCTGGATATAAGTGACCAGTTGCAGAGGGAACACCTGCCCCATTAGGACTTGATGGATCACACTCTACAGCGTCAGCAACACCTGATAAATATTTTAAAAACATAAAAATCATTTAATATTAAAGAAAAACAATGACGCTTCACTATTAATACCGGCAGAACTATATGCCAAGGTTTCAGCCAAAAAGGAAATACAATTTTTGATCTACACTCGAAAGCTAAAACAATAAGAAATGGCAGTCAGACTCTTGACATGTTTCACTTCCCGCTCACCCAGCCCCTAAATCAAAAAGCAGCGCTATCAAGAAAGCTAAGTCAGGAAGCTGATCTCCTGTGGTTCTGATTTGACGGTGGTTTTAATCTTCTTTTTTTTGTTTGTTTCTGTTATTTTCACTCACCCCAACAATTTTCTCTAGTATTCACATTTTGGTGGATCTGGTATGGGATTTGGTGATGATTTAGATTGTTTATTCAGATTTGCAGATTGTGGTTTGGCAGTGATTTTAATTTTCAGATTTTGATTTGATGGTGATTTTTGAGATACTGATGTCTGTCTGCCGCTTCATGCTGTTTTGATTTCATTTTTGGTGGCTTTCATGATGATTACTGATGGATGACGTGGGAAAATGTGATTGGTGTGTGTTGCACTTGTCTTCTTCAAACCAGTGCTAGTCACAAAAGGTGATTCTTGTAACCCCCCACCCCCACCCCACACACACCACCACCAACCCACCCACCCGCACACATACACCCATATATTGTTATGTAAGAAAACCAATTCTATCAGAAAACAATTAAGCTAATAAATCCCACTTCACTCTATTCTTACACCATATGAAACAATATTTACAGTAGGAAACTAATTCTCTCTCAAACTCCCATTAGTATGATATATTATTATATAGGAAAATCATTTCTACCAAATGTTCATTAAGCAAATGAATTTGATACAACCCAGGGAGAACCCCACCCCAAAAGCTAGCTATTAAGGATGGAGAACCCAAGGTAACCCAAGGTTGTATAAGTCTGACATCAACTACCCATTTAACTGATGTGGAACCTTTTTGCAAGGATCATAATAAACCACCAAGCTCCGCATCAGTCATCCTCAACAGCTCCACTCTAGGTAGCTTTTACTCTTAACACAAGTAGGTAGCTCTTTCCTGGGTAGGCCTTTTCGAGTCAGGTGCCTAGTCGCCTCCACGGCAATGTGGGCGCAGAGGGTGATGGGTCGCTTTGATACACTTGATATAAACCATGGAGAACCAAATCCTAAAAGCTAGCTATTAAGGTGGGAGACCCTAGGGTAATATAAGCCCACATCAGCTCCATTTAATCGGTGTGGGACATTTTGCAATAGGATCATGGAAAAAATTCCATTATATTACATTCTGATATATCCCCAGATGGCCACCTTAACACCATGCCAGATTCCATCTCACTTGAAGTCTTGAATAACAAAAGAACGTTGCTTTTTAGCGAAAACGTATTTTCTCATCAGCAGAGGAAGCCAATTCATCCTCCCTCCCTAACCAATGTGGTTAAGGAACATCTACTACCATTTGCCCATTGGCAAGACATTTATTAATTGTATCATAACAAAGTATGCAAGGAAAAAATCATCTAGATAGTTCCTTTTCTACAACAATCCAACATTGATGCACTTACAGACAGAAACAGCGTACCTCCCATCTTAAGAAAGGAGGATGTTGATGGAACTTTGATAACAAGTGATATTCATTTACGTGTATCCATTAAGAAACCATGCTCTACCATTTCTACCATGGAACACATAACTACGTCGAATAAAGAGTTATCGAACCTCTAAAAAACTATCAACACATTTAATAATACAAGGATGCAATGGAAGAAAAAAAAAAGGAAAAAGATTCATCATTACCATTAATCTTGTCATTGAGCTCATTCACTGACATAGGAAAATCTGAATCTAAAACAAGTGGGTGCACATGCTTTGACTTTTGAACTAAGTCTGGCTGTTTCCTCCTTCTTAGTGGCTTTGAACTGGGCATAAATTAAAAAAAGCAGTGGACAATCACAACACACTTCTGAAGTAACATCAGATAGCTAAAATACATATTGAAGTAGTATGATGGTTACATACCAAAAGAAGAATGTCTGTTGCTTAGGATCCACGCCATCAGCAACAATCTGAAGATCACTCCAGAGAGCAAGTTAATTTGCACAGAAGAAAAAGTATGACCAGTAAGATAGTTAAGCATTTCAAGTATCAGAAGTTAATTAAATGATACAGAACTGCCTTTTCAAATTCCCTAATCAAGATTATAGAGGACGTCAGAATTTAACCAGGTATCATGCAAATTACATACATGACCTTATTAAAGACATTCACCATTAAACAACATAGCAGTAAAGCTTCCTAGAAGGCCAACTGCATGTTTACAAAAAACAAAATACCTAAGAGAAGTGTAAATCGTTGGTCTCCTACATGCATATCGAAAAAACTACTTTGTATTGCAGAAGTTTTATGCTAGGAGAAGATACAACGGACCACATACGTTTTACCTCTAAGTTAAAAGAAATAGTACTGACCTCGGATCTCCATATGTCACTTCTCACAGATACATTTACAGCTTGATATTCTTCATTTACCTAAATATGATACGAGCTCAATTTGGCAGACTAGAGAAATACGCTATTAATATTTTATTTGAAGCATGCTGAGGTTTACCAACCCAAAATTCAAAGTTGAACAGGTCATGGGATGAGCACAAGTGATATCTCAAACCCTAAAAGCAAAAAAAAAAAAAACAAAGATACAAAAATATTAAACTAATCATTTAATTTCTTTAAATCAAATTTCTTCCCAAAACCATTTCAAATTGGATCCATATAACTCAGTTTTATTAAAGAAAAAAAAGAAGATTATCCCAGTCTTTACCTTAAAGCTAGCACATTTTACCAAGCAGAAAGGACAGGTGAAGTCCTCTGTCACTGCAAGTTTAGAAAGGAACCAAAAAAAGCAACTAAGTAGCTTGAACTGCACAAGCAATATTTGAATGGACGGAGTTTGATCAAAGAAAATAATACCATACAAACGGAAGAGCAATGGATACGTTATCAATTTCACCATTCACTCACACCAACAGCTGAAAACATCTTGATATATGTAGGGTGGTGGTAGTTCAAACCGCCTGGCCTAACATATGAAAGACTAAAGTCCAAGTAGCAAGTTGGAGACCTTTAGTTGATTGCTCCTACAATTTATTTCAAATGGATATATGGTGCACTATTTTGCTACATGTCCAGACTCTAAAGCTGCACCTAAGAGATAGTGCTCAAAATTTCAACTTAACCGCATTTCACATGATCCAACAACATGAAGCATCCATGTACCACAAAGGGACGGTTCACTTAAGTAAGGTGAGACATCCAATTAACCAAAAACCAGATGAGTTCAGGAAGAAGTTAGGTGAGAAGATTTTCAAGAAAACAATAAATTGACTTGATTATTTTAACTCGAAAAGAACCATGCTTTATCATTTTGAATCCATCCAAATAACAGAAAAATCTTTACAAGACAAAGCTAGCCAACATAGAGATTTGACCTCAGTTCAAAAGCATATGGAACACCACCCAGAGAAAACCACAGATGTTGGTGGCAATATCATGAAAAATTAAATAAAGGTAGCCAAATATGGCATCAAAGAAGCCAAAGCTTTACTATAAAATGAAGAATAAAGTTTACCTTCTGTTCTCTGCAACTTATTGTTATAGTACATATAGTTGAAAACAACATTTCCAGCCCTCAACCTAGAAAGCGTGAAAGTAAAAGGATTAGCCACATATCTACTTCACAATGGACATAAAGATTTGAAGCTCTTAAATTTCAGCATCAAGCTAAGTCCAAACTTCCAAAACTCTTAAACCAAAAGCCAAATGTTGTCTGCTAAAAAGAAAATGAAACTTCAAGGACATACCGCAGAAAGAACATAATTCAGCATCTTCACATATCTTTCAAAACCACAGAGTGCAATAAAGCATTCGATATTTAGTGCGTTTATAACTTTGAGTTGCATCACTACATTCATATTGGAAAACAAGATGCGACTCATGGGTTGAATGTGTTGAATCATTAACAAAAAGGTGATGGTAACAAAGATGGGTAAGAATGACAAGGGTCTATCAAACACGCACAGAAACTCTCAGGGAATACAAGAGGAAGCTAATCTCACAGGATAGATATATACCAGTATAATTGGAGGATCTGACTTTAGCTAAGTTTTGCTAGCGCAGTATGCCCAGGAATGATCACCTCATTTAAAAAGGGCAAAGCTACCTAGTGGCACTAGCTCAAATGAGCAATAAGTTGAATGCAAGTATGTTCTGGGAAGAAGAATTAACACAATGATGGAAGTATTGCTGTCAATAACGATAGTACTGATAAATTCTTGTACAGCTAGGAAACAAAGCACCCCATAATGACAACACAAGGAAGGCAATACAAACAACAAAATACAGAAATATGCAGCACAGGAAATGGGTAGCTTCACCGTATTATTCGAGGGAATGAAGTTGTAGGAATGTCATCATAGGAGAATGAATCATATCGTGTTCTTTCTCTTGCAGCAGCTTCTTCTGAAGCAATTTTGACATGCAGCTGCTGTATTATCGCCTTTCATAATCCAACCATTACAGCATCCAAGAAAATCAATCATATAAGCAAAAAGATTGAAAATCTTATTACAATCCTCAAGCACATAAGTATCGAGTACAAAAAAACTTACCAGAGCCGCAGAACTGCGGGGATACTGAAAGGAAATATGTCTGTCCTCCAAACAGCTTGTCTGCAGATGAAGACAGAATCGCTGTCAGAGAAGATGGTTCCTCTTGTTTCTCTTTATTTCTTCCTTTCTTCAACAGGTTCACTGTTCATAATCGTTATGTCTGACTAAGAATCCCTGTACTTGTTTCATTGTGTGTGAATGTGAACATGTATCAACACCAGAACAACTTCATGTGCAAATTAATCAAAATACTTCGCAATGCCTTTCCAGCATCATTTATCCAGAAGAACCGGCCTCTGCACAACATCTGGCAATGGCCATGGCCACTATGAGCTGATTCTACATAATGAAACTGATAAGGCACGTATTTTCTATACTTTTTCAAGGAGGAAGAAACAATGGAATATAGCAGAAGATAATGATCTGCATCTTCTCAAATTCCTGGAGCTTTCCCAGATGGAGGATTGAACAATTTCTTACAGTTATTAGGAGTTACTAGTTGTCAGCTCTTTATGGTTAACAGAAGTCATTAGTTTTTATCCTAAACGGTTATGAATTAGTTATAACTATTATATAATAACAGATGCAGTAATGTGTAGGTATGTCGTAATATGTTTTAGGCCAACTTACATAAATGTCATAGGTTTCATACATAATTACACTTTATGCAATAAGTTTGTTAAATTACAGGTTCGATATGTATCTTTACACGCGTATATTAGATATCCTGAGCCTTAAAATGTATTTTGAAAATTGTGTATCTTATATATTTTAAGGTTTATGTATCTTAAATACTTGTAAACTTTGTGTATCTAAAATAATTTTAGCTTTGTATATCTCAAATATTTTTAAAACTTACATATCTTGAATAATTTTAAGCTTTGTGTATCATATTTTAAGGCACTTTAACTCTTCAAGATATTTTACCTATCTATCTTAATATTTTTAATTTCCATGTATCTCCCAATACATCATCAGTCATATGTATCTCACAACACATTATCAGCCATTCTCGGCGACAACAATGCCGAATCTGAAGTCACAACTAACATCTGCAACGGAGGTGGTCATTGTTGGAGTGATAGGTCCAAATCCGACCATCTTTGATGTTGTATCTAAAGCAACCACTAACGTCGGCGACGGCAGTTTTCTTGCCGGAATCTAGTGACCACTCTTACCAACCACAAAATCATTGTTTCACCCTGCTCCACTGTCAACCACATGAACAGTACCGGAAAACTCATAGTCCAACCACCACAATTTCGTCCAGCCACAATGCCGCTAAACACCGTCAAGCAAACCGAACCACCACCATCATTGATGGCGAGCTCGAGCTCCAACAGCGAAGATACAAGGCGGTGCCAGATCTAGAGCAGCAAAATACAACGCGGGTATCTAAGATACATGCATGAAAGTTTATACATTTATATAATTTTTTATCACTTCCAATAGAATGTGTAATTATAGTGTTTAAACGTTACTATTCCTGTAATTTTCCCTATCTTCTATATGCAGAAGGATTATTCGGATTACTCTCGAGATACGAGATACGAGATACTAGTCTATCTGTTTATATTTTCAATCTCTTTTATCCACTATTAAGCCTCTGTCTCTATCATTGGTATCAGAACAGTAAGATTTGACATGGTTAACACACGAACTAACGCTTCCTACACCCATAAGCAAACCTATAACGACGACTCATGATCATATCGGCCAACAATTGAGGCTCTATTAGAAGCACAAAACAGTCATAATCAGAAAAGAGGTGGATACCACTTGGAAGCATCAAGAAACTTATAGGCAATCGCAAAGAAAGATGGAATTATTGAAGTATGAGGAAGGAGATCCTAGAGGTTGGATTTTGAAGATAAGTATTTTCAAAATTATCAAACACCAGATGATTGCAAGGTTATGTCACTTCAATGTCTTTAGAAGATGTATTGGATCTTCTTGCTTGGATCAAGGGTGAGGGAACCATTTATTATTGGAATGAGTTGGGGAAAGTTATGCAAGAAAACTATGGACCCACGGAGTTTCAAAATCCAAATGAACATCTGTGTGGTGTCCAACAGACTGGATCGATGTTCGAGTATAGGCAAGAATTTGCAAAATACTTTGTGTGCGTGCAAAATTTTCCAAAACATGTTGGATTGAAGTTTTCCTTAGTGGGCTCAAAGAAGAACTTCATACGGACATTAGCATTCACAAGCCTTGATCTATATATAGAGCAATGAGTCTAGCCTTAGAATATGATGGAAAAAAAGAGACCAAAGTTGTCCAGTAAGGCACCTACTTGGCCTTTCATATTACGACCTTTATCAATTGGGACTTCCTCTCCAACGGCTCGAGAATCCTTTGATTTTCAATCAACCTACCAACCAGTTACACGCTCTTTCCACCAGCCATCGCTTCCAAACATACACCCACTGAATTTAGAACAACAAATTCGCCGAGGAAAAGGCCTATGCTACTGTTGTGAAGACATGTTTGCCCCGGCAAACCTAGGACTTTGGCACATCTGGAGTTAGTTCATGACTACTGGGCTAGGCTTATATGATCTCATTTAACGAACGTGCAAAGTGTTGAAGATAACTATAATGAAGACATACCCTTATTAATTTGGCACAAATCTCATTTCATGCACTGTTGGGCAAGAATGGATTTCAACTTTGAAACTTCAAGGTACTCTTTGCGGAAGTAAAGTGTTGATGTTGGTGGATAGTGGTTCGACCATAATTTTGTTGCAGAAGAAATTGTCATGGAACTTGGGTTGGCACTCTAATATATCCCTACCTTTAGTGTCCGGATAGGCAATCATGAAATTGTTAAATGCAATAGAGTTTGTTTGAACCTGACAGGAGAGGTTGCTAACTTGACCATAAAACAAGATTTCTTTCCTTTTTCCTTTGGTAGGGTGTTGGGTATACAATGGCCCTGAACACAAAATGAGCCAATGGAAACGAAAAAATTTCTAATCTTCCAAAAGCTTCTTTCTAATTAGCCATATCTTCTGACAGGACTTCTCAACCAACAAAACTACCATTAAAATGACGAAGAGAGCTCACTATTTCACTTGAACAAGTTCAGGCTCATTATTGGGAACTGCCAATACGCAACTTAAGTTATTGATTAAATGGGTTGGTCGACCTCTCGAAGAAATTAGCTGGGAAAATTATGAGCATGATTTCCTCATTTTCACCTTGAGGAAAAGTCATCTTTCCAAAAAGGGTGTACTGATAAGGCACGTAGTTTTTATACTCATTCAAGTAGGAAAAAGCAAAGAAGATAGCAAAAAATAATGATATTTAAG
>JBDJHY010000078.1:12474258-12485302 GCA_039654485.1 Withania somnifera
AACATTTTATTGATACGAATAAATAAGCATACAATCGTTCAATAAATAATACTATATCAAAAACCGCATGGTTAATAATATACCCTAACACTTGGACCTATAGTCCAAATTCTTGATGGTGTAAAAGAAAATGTGATCTTCCTTATGAATGATGTTAAAGATTATATTATATTAAAAATTTAAATATTATTCAAATTAGTTTATGTGTAAATGTGAAACTATATTAAAAATATATTTTATGTGCATTTTGCTATTATTGGTAAAAAAAACTAAGGCTATAATATAAAAGAGTAAAAAATATGATATAATTCGTAAATAAAATTATTTAAAACACTATCTATGTAAACACTTTGCACCTCCACAATCCAAAAGTTGGGCAGCTGAGGCTTTATGATTTGGGAAAAGGATACTATGTGTCACTTTTCAAATAATTGACCTAAAAAGGGGTCATTTTTTATTTCATGACAACTCTTCTAAAATAATTTCAATTAGTAGCCAACTTTCTTTCAACTATATTCCTTCTTTTCCTCTCTCTCGCCTCCATCTTCTTTTATCTCCCTGTCTTTCCCCTATCTCGACTCTCTCTCTTTGTCTTTCCTCTTCCTTTGTTTTACTACATCAAATCTATATCAAAACTGCATAGTAAATAAATATTTTAATGATATGTTTATAGAATCTATAAATGTTGCATAGAATCTACATAAAAAAAATATAAGATAGTTGCATAAAATATGTAATTTATATTTATTTTAAACTTTCTTCACTACTCATAAACTCTGTAAAATCTGCATAAAATATGTACCAAAACTGCATAGTAAATGAATATTCTAATGACATGCTTATAGACTCTATAAAAGATGCATAAAATCGGCATCAAAATTGTATAGTAATTATATAATAGCATCCGCAATATATATATATAAATATAAACTGCATAATATGTTTATAGAAGCTATCTAGTTGTTGTATAAAATGTATATATAAATATAATTGGATCTAAAGGTTGCATCGAATGTGCATAAAAACCATATCATTATTTTATAAAATATTTATTTGTGTACAATGTGCATAGAAACTGCATCATTAGTGTATAAAATAGATATATTTGTATAAAACACGATGTGTATGAAAACTGTATTATTTTTATATAGAATATTTATTTTTAGAGAATGTGAATAGAAACTACATCATTATTATATAAAATTATATCTATCACAATTATATATATAAAAAATGTATCATTGTTATATATATTTATATGTTTTTAACACAATTGTATTATTGTAATTCTTAAAAAAAAAAGCTAATTTTTTTTAAGAAAAACGAGTAGTGGAAAAAAAGATTTTCTTAAAAATAAACGCAATATAATTTTTAAATAAAATTTAAAAGCAAACAAACAGAGTGAAAAGAAAGTGTTGATTTTTTAAAAGAAATAAAAGTTTCTTAAATGAATTTAAAAGCAAAAAAAAAAGAAAATAAGAAAAAAGGGGGTGCGGTGCGGACAGGAGGGTGGGAGGGGACAATGCAAAGTACTATTTGGCGGATTTTAATTCCATGGCTATCTCAGCGGAAATAGTTTGCTAAAAAGGAAAAGGACACCGTGTCTCACTTTTATAAATAATTGACCAAAAATGGGCTCATTTTTCTTTTTATACCTACTCTCCTCAAAAAATTTAAGTAGTAACCAAACTTCCATTCAACTCTTTCCCCTTTTTTTCCTCTTTCTCTCTCACCTCCCTCCTCTTTTCTCTCCCCGTTTCTCACCTCTCTCCTTATCTCTCCCCTTTCTCTCTTAATTGTATAGTAAATAAATATTTTAATAATATATTTATAGGTTCTATAAATATTTCATAAAATTTACATCAAACTGTATAGTAATATATACATATATATATATATATATATATTAGTCTTTTTAAATTTTTTTCACTACTCATAAATTCTGTGAAATCTGCATAAAATTTGTACCAAAGATGCAAAGTAAATAAATAATTTATTGATGATGCATATAATCTACATGAAAATTGTATAATAGTTGTATAAGATATGCATCCGCACAAAATATATATATAAACACGACAAAATGTGCATAGAAACTATATAGTTATTGTATAAATTATGTATATGAATATAATTGTTTCTAAAGAAATATGTATAGAAACTGTGTCATTATTGTAGGATATTTATTTAGTATAATGTGTGTAAAAACTGTATTATTATTGTATGAAATATGATGTGTATGAAAACTGTATTATTTTTATATAGAATATATATTTCCAGAGAATATTTACATTATTATATAAAATCATATTTATTACAATTATATATATATATAGAAAATGTATCATATGCTTTTAACACAATTATATTGTTGTGATAGAAATTTTAATTTTATGAGTATTTGAGTAAAAATAATTTACTAAAATTATAAATTTGTGTCGTAATTTTGAAGAAAGCATGCTTTGGGCCTGCTAACTAGTGTGGCGGGTTGTCCAAACAAAGGGCAGTGTTTCGACCTAGAAGTGAGACGCCGTTGTCACTGTAGACTGCAAATATGGGGGAGATGGCAGAGAACGAGGAGTTTTATCTGAGATATTACGTTGGTCACAAAGGCAAATTCGGGCACGAGTTCTTAGAATTCGAGTTTAGGCCTGACGGCAAGCTCCGTTATGCTAACAATTCCAACTACAAGAACGATACAATGATTCGCAAGGAAGTCTTCCTCACCCCTTCTGTACTCAAAGAATGCCGCCGTATTGTTGCTGATAGCGAGGTTTTCCCTTTTTTGCTTCTATTCTATTGTTTTCGCTCACAAGAGGTTTGGGTCAAACCCTCACCTTGTTATTGAGGTTTTGGTTTTGGTCTACAATGTTTGGATTAATTTTTTAGCTGATATTTGCTACACACTATTTATGGGTCTTAACTTTATAGTCATAACCGTACCTTGTGAAATCCTTGGTGTATCTCACATTGATTAATCAAAGAGAGACTCAACAATGAAAACGAAAACAAAGATCGATTCTTTGGGATAAAGGACGAGCAACTCTTAACTATGAAGTGGAGGATTCAAATAGCTAGTGTGAGATTGAGTCATAGTTGATAGATTGATTCATTGTTTTCAAGTTGCTGGCCATTTGCTTTCGGTTGTTACTTATGTCCTGATTCTGCCAAAATCAAAAGTTATTTAAAGACCAATGATTGTGAAATGCTAAGGGAACTGGAAAGAGAGGAATACCAATTCCTAGAGCCATTTGGGATCTAATAGTGTTAGTGAAGAAGAAATATTTTTATATCAGAAGAAAGATGACCACAAAATTTGGAGCAATTTTGGGGGTAATGTTCATTGCAAAGAAGCAAAGTTATCATTTTGATAACGTAAAAAACTAGATGAAATTTTTTATCTGTTTCAAATTTTACGAGGCAAGAGAGGTGCAGTGGAGGGTTGGGGTGCTGATGTAATGTGCGTTTTGTACAACTCCGACTATGTATCTCTTCCACCTCTTTACTTGGTATTATTTCTGGACTGCTATTCTGAATACAAAATGAAAAAAGTAAAAGTATCTGAGTGTGTGTTTGTTGTAGATCATGAAGGAAGATGATAACAACTGGCCTGAACCAGATAGAGTGGGCAGACAGGAGCTTGAGATTGTGATGGGAAATGAACACATATCATTCACTACGTCTAAGATTGGTTCACTAATGGATGTGCAAACCAGTAAAGATCCCGAGGGACTTCGTATCTTCTATTATCTTGTTCAGGTTGTTATCTACAATATTTTTCCTTTTTTTCCCCTTTATTTCTTTATGTGGATATGCCGATATAGCATAAACTTTTTGAAATAAGTTGGAATGTTGTACATATTAGTTCGTGAAAATGGAATATGAATAGCTCATATAGGAAGGCACACTTTATTCTGTCTATTGACATCCAAATTTCATTAAATATATATTCGCCCAGGTAGATACATCCAAAAATATGAAAGGAAAAAACTACAATTGTGGGCTCATTTTACCTAGCATAGTTTAGCTTAGGGGATCCTGTTTCTTCTTTAAATGGTCTAGATGTATGATATTGGGATTTGATTTTCTGTTTGACCTTATATTATTTCGTTTCCTTTTATTGGAGTTTTACAAGCGATATGGCAGTAGTCTTTATTAGCTAGATATATTACTCACTGAAAGCAGATTAGGAATCCTAGTTGTAAACAGTAAAATGGTCCTATATCTGTGTAAATGATTTTATATGTGAACCTTCTGGACTTGATCTGGTTCCAGTCTAAGGTCCATAAGAAAAAATCAACCCCCATCAAACTCCATCCTTCGATTGCATTGGAAGCTGGATGGTGAGGGCCGCTATTCCAACATCACAATACTAGAGAAGACTTTGATTTAGAGATACTCTTCTTATTGCATCTGGAGTTAGGTTGTAGGCCTGTAGCTGCTTCTATGGTTGTGTAATTTATCCTTTTCTGATCTTCCACCCTTTCAGTAGCGACATGGTTTGATCAGGAAGAGAAAGTGGTGGTTATTTATTATTGAGTACCTTTTCTTCTTATTTTGTTTCCCTTTGTTTGGGGGGTGGGGGCTATGGTTATTAGGAATAAAAGAAAAGAAAGTGAAATGGATTTTTATGGAAAATAAGACTTACCAATTGAACCAACTTTATCTTTAGGATTCTTGCTAATCTTTGTCCTTCACCTTCCTACCATTGGACAATAATGATCGAGAAATTCCAGGACAAGTGGGAGGCAGTGTCCTGTTGGCCTAAGGAAGGCTGTTATGACAAGATGGAAATAAATCTTGCATGCCTTCATCATCCCCTTCACATTGCTATGCAGAATAAGCAGCTGTCCATTTCATTCTCCATTGCCACCCCTTTAAACCCAGATCATCATCCCTCACCTTTTGCATACAATAAGTAACCTAAACGTGGAGCCCCTTCATCCTCCCTCAATAGAATCCATCGAAATTTCTGCTATGAACACCACCTCCTACCCCTAGGAAATATAAGAGAAGGAACAGGAGCTAAGAGGGATGAAGATGAAGAATGGTGGAGGATATGGTCCTGGTCGGGGCCACCAGAAAGTGGGAACTTGGTGTGGCGGTATCACAAGGGACTTTAAATGGTCCAGGGATTCATGGTTTTGAAATTGGTCTGACTGTTTTGAGTGGCTAACATCAAGAGGAGACTGCAATTTTCTAGAATATGTGCACAAAAATATCTGAGAGAGCACACTAGGTTAGGCAACAGCAGAACCTTTGGTGTATAGAGCTTTACCAAAAAGGAAACTCAGGCTGGAGTTGAAACTGATAAAAGGTCTTGTGAGCTAGCGCATCTCATGCAAGACCCTTAGCTACTACACTTCTGACTGGTATCGTGTTGTAATTGTGAAGGCTTGACTTTGCGATGCATCCTGTGCTGATTGTACTTCAGAACCTGTAAGTAATTTGAAGCCGCAGGTCAAAGGATTGCCTTAAAGACTGTGGTCTTTAGTTCTAAAGTGGTAAAATATCATTATCCTCTCCGTTCCTTTTATGTCGGAAAGACTCTCCTGGAAGATGGAGACATAGAAGAGAAACAAACTAATTGGAGAAATATCTATCTCTAAAGTTGACTAATTATCTGACACAGCGAATCTCTTGGGCCGAGTGTCTCTGGTAAACAACCTCTCTACCTCCACAAGTTAGTGGTAAGGTATGCGTACATTCTACTCCCCATACCCCACTTGTGGGAATTCGCTGGTTATTATGTTGTTGCGGATCTCTTTGTTCGTGTTGTTTAGAAAGAGGACTCAAAATCTTTTGTTCTCAACCAGTTTGTTCCAAATGCTTGGTTGAAATCATGGATGCGTTTTAGATCCACCCTAATAATGCAAAAATTTGCACTGATGGTTTTATGGTAGCTTTACTTCAAAGGAGATCCTGAAGCACAAAGACATTCCTCTTTTTTTTTTTTTTTTTTCATTTTTAGTAGTGCTGGTGCCGGACCAACTCTTCCTCTGCGTACCTGGTACCTTTCACCAGCACATGCATGGGGTAACTTTGCTTACCAAGACCTAGGCAGATGAAAAGAAACGACTTAGCTTTTTTTAAGCAGAGAGGCTTTCTTCTGGTCTAATGATGAAAGAAGCTCCTTGGAACATGAAGAGGCTGGATTAGGTTTCTTGCGAGAGTGTTGCTCGCAAGTGACTTTTGAATAAAGATATTCTAGCATCTGAAGCAGAATGCAGTAAACTATGAGGAGATGTTTTTGTTCATTTTCTTGGGTTGTGGGTGGGGCCGTGGGACGACGAATAAGGGGGAAAAAGTACTTTCTTCAACATGCATTTATATTTTCTGTGAGCTGCTAGAGAATCCTGTTAGAATTCTCATTTCATAGAATGAAGCTACAGTTCTCCTGAACTAATTAAGGGAAGAAAGTAAACTCCAACTTTGTTTTTTCTTTGCTCTGATTAGTTGCTTTAGTAATTGTAAAACTTGATGCAACAGCTGACATGTTATTATCTTTTAAGCCAGAGGATCATTGATGCATTTCTTTAAGTTTTGTTTCAGCACCATGTGACTCTAGGTTTTTTCGTTGCAGGATCTGAAGTGTTTTGTGTTCTCTCTCATCTCACTCCATTTCAAGATCAAACCCATTTAAATCGCGCTAAAAGTTAGCTGAATGTGCTCGGCTTCATCTTTTGAATGGTGTGTCTGAAGAGATAGTGCCGTTTGGTGGTGTTATTTTTCTTTTTTTTTAAAAAAAAATCGTATGTCTAGTTGTTTCAGACGTTGTTTTTGGGTCAGTTGTTTTAGCAACAGCGGGGTCACGAGGTTTTTCTTCATATAATGTCTTGTGGGATTTGTTGTCCGTATTAACAATTGTTTGGCATGTGGAAGGTCGTATGTAAATAATCTAGTCTGTCTCACCAGCATCTCTTTTTGATAACTTCGTTTTTTCCCCCCTTCCAGATGCTTCTAACCATTTACAAAAATCAAGGTTATTCTGGCCCTTCTTCATTGGGCGTATAAATTTTAACGCCTCAGCATTGTCAGAAATTACAGAAAAACTTCGACCCCCACAAGTAGGATTAGGGCTGTTCGTGGTGTTAACCAAATTAAACCACACATCGAATCGATTAAAAAATTATTATTTGATTTGTTTTTATTTTTTCAAAAAATAATCAAATTAAAATGATAAATTATATAATTATTTATCATTATAAATAAAATAAATATTTTATTATAATTTAATCATTGAACTTAATTTTATCATTTGAGAGAATTCTCAAGCCCAAAACTTTAACTCAATTATATTGTAAATTATATGTTTTTCGACAAGCATTATTGTTTGGGTGGTGATTACTTTCTCACATAATACTTTCACAAATAATTTTATCCCGTAGATAATACTAAAAATACTTGTTATATTTATATTTAGTTAACAAATTCAAGGGACAAAATTGCTGTTTGGAATCTCAAACAAGATATATTTATTAAAGATATTTCTTTAATTGACATTATTAGTACTTTGCATCTAGGTAATTTTTTTCATCATTGTCATTTTTTGTAATATTATTAATTAGTTATAAAGAAAAATATCCAGCTAAATCGACCGAACGACAATAAACAAACTGTCAGTTTTTTATTTTATTTAATTGGTTTAATTTTTAAATTTTTAAAATTAATTAAATAAATTTAATTTGAATTTTAACCAATAATCTAGTCACTAGAATAGAAATAGTAATAAAATTTGAATTCTTCCAGTTAAAGGATTACGATGACGCGTCTTTCTTAATTATTTTAAACACATTCACGTTTACCAAATTATCAAAAGAAAGCAAATTCATGAATTGATCAAATTTGTTTTACAGTGACATTAGTGAAAAAGGAGAACTTTGAAACTCTTACAGACGCGGCTACCTTTGAAGGAAAAGGCAAGCGTATATTAATTTTTTTTTATTAAGAATAGATTATATTATATATATTGAGTATTATTTATAAAATAATAATTTTTTATATAAAACAAAAAATTATGATATATTTGGAGTACTGTGTCTTAAATAGATTGGTTATGTTAATAATTGAAAAAAATCACTTAAAAAAGTTAATTATAAAAAAATATTAATAATTTTGCATCTCAAACATTAAAAAATTAGACTTTATAAAAAAAATATATTATTTTTTAAAAAAAAATTAAGGTCCCAGTTCAATTTTGACCTTAGGTCCTGTAGACACAAAATTTATTGGATTAAGTTTATACATAATTTGAATTAAATTCATATTTATTTTGGGTTGAATAATTAATTTGGAGTTAACAAATTAAAAAGTCTACTTTTATTAAATTAAGTTCAAGGTTCACTAAAACTCGAAACCCAAGCCCATGTCATGTGTCAAGGTGATATGGCATCCCCGTCAAGTTCAAGACCAACAAGATGATGTCACGTGTCTAAATGGTGTGGTAATTCCAATCAAATGAAGAACTAGTCAAAAGACGCCAAGTGTCCAAATAACATTTTTCGGCCAATCAGAAACAATCTGGCCTACCCTCTACAACTATAAATAGATGAGTTACATAGCATTTTGGAAGAATCAAGCAAGCATTGGAGAAAGCTACAACATCAACTACAAAGTTCTTTCAAGGAGTGGTCAACAGAGTTCTTCTCGGAGATCAGCCCAAAATGGGACCAGTTTTGCTCTTCATCTCTTCCTTTTGCAAATAAAAAAACTGCAACGTCAACTACTTTAATGGATTCTGTCGCATCTACTGATCTCAGTCATGTCGGTCCCATTACTCGATGCAAGTCCAAAACCAGTGGCTTGGATGACTCTAAATACTTCACCTCTTTGGAGATGGAGAAAAACAACATCTTTCATATGGATGTCACAACTGTTAACCCTGGGGGCAATCTTGAATCCATGTTCTTTGGTGAGCTTCTTCAAATTGGCTCTAACTTTGGTGGATATGAATTTAATGGAATCTCCAATCTCAACGAAGGTCAACTTATGATAGCTGACTCAACTGACATGGACGAGAAGTTTTCACTGATGGCATAAACTACGGAAGACTTGAAAAAGTTTGTTGATGACAAAAATCTTCAAATCGTCGAACTCATGAGCAAGTTAGATCTCGACAATCCTAGAGATTCAAGTCACAATCTAACACCATATGGAAAAGTTAATGTTGAATCTTCCATCAAGTTGTTTGTCTTTCAATGCGCAAAGCAATCCGTTTTAGTAACCATTCTAATAGTTCAACAACTACAAGACATGATTGTAGCTACCACCAAAGCACAATATGGTGGTCCACTGCAAAATTTTTTGGCTTACTCAAAATCATATTCTAAGAGAATTGGGTGCTAATCTATGCCAATTGGATATCAACCACCAAAATTGCAATAATTTGATGAAAAAGGAAATTCAAGGCAACAAATTGCCTATTTCATCGAAACTTGTTGCAATGCTGATACACATAGTGATCAACTTGTCAAGCAATTTATTCATTATTTAAAGGATAATGCCTTTGATTGGTATACAACTTAGAACCGAGTCAATTGGTTGTTGGGAGCAATTTGAAGTCAATTCCTTTATCGTTTTTATAATACCCTTCGTACGGTTAGCATGATAGAGTTGACAAACACAAGACAAAGTAAAAATGAGCCCGTAGTGGACTATATCAATTGCTGGGGAACATTGAGCTTAGATTGCAAGTACCAACTTTCTGAAACTTCTACAGTTGAAATTTATATTCAAGCAAGCATTGGGGCATCGTGTATATCCTCCAAGGAATTAGGCTTCGAACTTTTGAAGAATTAGCTATGCGCGCTCATGACATGGAGTTGAGAATTGCAAGCCATGGAAAGGCATTACTTGTCCTTGACCCAAGAAAAGAAGCTACAAAATTCAAGGATTCGTCAAAATACCAAACTAAGGAATCTATGGTGGTAACTGGGACTTCTACGAAAGCCTCCACAAAGCAAAAGCTCAAAGAGAAAGCTGTGAATCAACAAACACAACAAGAAAAAATTCAACCAACTTTGAAGGAGTTACAAATGAAAGTGTATCCTTTTCCCGACTCTAATGTTCCTATGATTTTCGACGAGTTAGCTAAGGAAAAAATTAAACTACCTGAGATAAAGTGACTTGAAGAATCCAACAAAGTTGACGATCCTAAACTTTATTGTATCGCCAATCATCATACCACAAAATGCTTCATCCTAAAGGAAAAAATCATGGCATCGATGTGAGAGGGAAAAATCATTATTAATGACTGAGATATAGCTGAGGTAAACCATGTTAGTGCCAAATTTGACGACATGAAAGGTTCAACTTCAGAAGTTTTACTACCTATGCACTCTGTGACATCATAAAAAATTGAAGAAGGGATTGTCATGCTACAATTTGGGAGCTTTGAACCAATTGGATTTCCCATCTTGAACAAAATATACATATCTAAGGTAGTTGACTTCTCTAACAACAAGAATAGTGGCACTTGGACTTTGGTCGATTGCAAAAGACCAAAGCACCAAAGGACTTCTAAGCTTCAACTTTCAAAAGTCGGCACAAGATCAAGTGCAAATCAGCTTCAACTATGCAAAAGAATACAATCAAAACCAAATTAAAGTGAAAAAATGCCTCGTCACAAAGGGCTAAAAAGACAGTTACATTGCTTGAATTCTTTTCCAAAATACTCCTTCACGCACGAGCCTAAACTGCAAGTTGAAATGCTCTTTAATGCACGAGCCTAAACTGCAAGTTGAAATTTTCCTTGATGCACGAGCCTAAACTGCAAGTTGAAATTCTCCTTGACACACTAGCCTAAATTGCAAGTTGAAATTCTCCTTGATGCGCAAGCCTAAATTGCAAGTTAAAATGCTCCTCGATGCATGAGCCTAGAGTGTAAGTTGGGATACTTCTTGATGCACGAGCCTAAAGTGCAAGTTAAAACACTCCTTAATGTATGAGTGTAAACTGCATGTTACTCCTGGCCCACATGAGTTAACTTTGTACGGTCCAAAAAAAAAGAAAAAAAAAAGAGTCTGCTAGGTTGAAAACCTCAAAA
>JBDJHY010000078.1:12566791-12596311 GCA_039654485.1 Withania somnifera
TATAATTTAATTTCTAAATTCAGTCGACTATCATTAAAAATATTATTGATCCTTCTAATGTATACCTTGAAGATATATCACTTACAAAACTCTAGTTTTCTTGTAATTATTTCTTGTTTTCTAAAGAAAACAAGGAAGGTGTCATCATCATTTGATAGAAGTACCACCAATTTCCCAGCTTACTATAATTAAATTTCTAAGTTCTCATCATTTTTATTGGAAACAACAATGTTCTCATCATTTTTCTTCATTGGATATTTTGGGCCATCAGTAATTCTGGTCCAAATTTCATAATCCTCAGCTTGCAAGAAATCTTCCATCTTCTCCTTTCACAGGAGTAGCACTTTCCATTGAAGAGTGGTGAGATGTTGGTATGTTGTCCTTCCCCCTAACCAATTGGAGGTGCGGAATTCATCATAAACTTTCTTAAGTGGTTAATTTTTAATAAAATAACTTGTTCTGATACTAAATATAGAGTTTAGACCCCTACCATGTTAATAAAACAGGTCAACCTACCTGTTTCTTAGTTATAACTTAACGGGAAATGAAGCAGTAAATTAATAACACGATATTTAACATGAAAATCCGCACTCAAATGGGTAAAAACCACGATCTGCACCCCTAAAGGATTTAATCCAAACTTCACTAAATCAATCGAGCCAAAAACCACAGTTTAAGATTACAAGAATGCAATGGTAGGAACTAACTTTGATTCCTAAATGTTCAACAATCACCCTTTGACTGTTGAACCCCAAACTTAGAGTTGCCCCCAACTTGAAGTTCCTTAATTCAATATTGTTTCCCAAACATCAATTCTAAGAAAGAAATAAATTACAGCTCAATAAGAACAACATAATACATCAAACTAGACTCGAGGACTGTTGTGACATATGACTATGGAACAGGTCCATCAAGCTAGTTCTTCATATCTGCTGCACTTAAGATAGATAGCCACAACTCTTTCAACCCTTAATTTGATTGTGTTCTTGCTGTTTTTCTCTCTGTTAGTGCATGCATTTCATTTTGGAATGCCTTGTGTATTCATAACTCTCTTGCTTGATCTCCACAACAAAGTAGACTTTTATATCCACAGGACTCGCTTCTTTCTTGGAAACATTTTAGTATATCACAGTGGTAGACTCCTTGTCATACCTAGACTTTTTTATCAATTGAAGACTCATTTCTCCATTTGCACTTGTAAGACTTCATGATGTCAATGATTCAGCTTCTCCTTACTTCTAGGAAGTTTGGTTCATGTTGGACACTACATGTTGGAGAGGGTTGTGCCAACTTGTTTCTAACAGTTTGTCAATCATCAAAACCTTTAAGCTCTAGCAGTAACATCTTAAGATCAGCATACAAGCAAAGCAAATGAAGGACTAAATTTTAGGGATCCATTATTAGAGAAGAGCCGTACTAAGAGAAACTATAGTTGAGAAAATCTATATGCTTACCGCTCACAAATTTTTATTTATGTTGGATGAATGCGAGACATTGTTACACTTGCTAATCACTTTTGAAACTGAGTGATATAAAGCCAATGAAGCCGTCATCTTTACGTATTATTAAAATTTCGATTTCTGGGTTATATATCATGTACTTGAACGATCTAACTCTATGATAGGGTAATGGTTTGTGCATGTATTTGCTTGCAACAATTTCATAGTTACTTTAATGTACTTTGCAGCCAGGTCGATCCAATTGTGGCATCATTCTCTGGGGGTGCAGTTGGGGTGATCTCTGCTTTGATGGTTGTTGAAATCAATAATGTGAAACAGCAGGAGCATAAGAGATGCAAGTACTGTCTTGGAACAGGTGTGTAATCTATTAATAATTCAAAATTTAAATCTTTTTACTTTGCAAATCGGTTCCTGCTATTGGAGTAGTTTGACAACATGTTCTGGAGTTCTCCTAGTGACACCTTTTTCAAGTTTTGTGGTTTTCGTGTCAATAGTGCTCAACTTCTTCAAATAATTCTGTCATTACATGTCCTGCAACTTGCTTGCTACCGTGAATCACCACCAATTAAGAAAATGCGAAGTTAGGGTTTCTTTGTTTTAAATCTTGTACTCTGGAGGGAATTTTATTTTTCCTTTTTGAATGGAACAAACATTTTGTAGAAATAGAGTGCCTTCCAACTGGCAAGCAATTGGAATGCAGGTGAATTTTTTGATGGTAGAGTCTATTAAGATAGTGGATAATATGGCGGATTAGTAATGGATGCCTTAGTAATATTTGTACTCCATTCTAGAATATTTGACCCTTTTGGAGTTTGCACGCTCTTAAGAACCTAATGATTGAACGTATATTTTTGCCAATTTAACCTTGTACTCTAATAATGAAATAATGATTATCAGAGTACAAACCAAGAAGTATTTATTTGGAGAATTGAAACCATTAAACATAAAGTCAAAAAAGGAGAAAAAGATAGTTGTCATTTACATTTAATAGCTCTGAAAATTCAACAATTCTATTTCTCATAATTAGGGGTAAAATTGAAAAAGAATGCTCAAAATAGTCTTGATTTTACAAGTAGGACAAGTAAGTTGAAGCAAATAAAATTAAAAAGGTCAAGTATTTTGAAACGGATGAAGTATTGGTTGTGCTTGCATTAATTATGGTGTAATTTTTCTTGTACAATATTTGGTTTGGTGTATTATAAATAACGTATGTCATATATAATTTTTATAAAAAAATATTTGTTTGTAAAAACACCCTTGTTCAAGCCCTTTGTATTACTAATACATAGAAAATAACGGTTTCAGTAAGGAGTTTTTACATAAATAAACCCCTTTGAATCAATTATTATTACCCTTTATGGAGGTACTTTTTTTAAATTATAGTCCATAGATATGTTTACCTTTAATAGCTAAAACCCGAACACACCTCCTTGCTTCCTTTATTCTCCAAACAGTTTCTCCATATTCTTCTTTGTCCAATTTTCTTTGCTTGATGAATCCCTCTCCAACAGATTACTTTGATATTGTTGGTATTAGTTGTGGAGTTTGTCTTATTACATTTTTTATTTTCTACAGGGTGAATATGTTATTTTTGGTATTGAGGTAGTTTTCAATTTATTTTTTCCTCTTTTAAATATTCGACAGTGGTGATACTCTATGGCAGTGGTTTGGTTGGAGTTATCAGTAATTTTAATTAAAGTTATATTAAATAAAAACGATAGTTGTAATACAGTTTGAATTTAATATCATACATTGTAATAAATTCGATAATTATTATTTCAAAATATGTATAACACATTTCTATCAACATAAATTAATTTAAATAGTATTGGAGTGTCTGAAATTCACGTATAATACTTATAATACATTTGTATTAAAAATATTTTAGTTATATATTCACCACTTGCATTGAAACATGTCTATAATACGTATAATAAATTGAATTTAAAATGTATTGCAATTATTATTTATTTTTTCTCTTATTAATGACGTTAAAAACGCATTATATCTAAATTTAAAAATTTAAATATTATTCAAATTGGTTTATGTGTTACTATAGCAAAACTGTGTTAGAAATGTATTTTATGTGCATTTAGTTATTATTGGTAAGAAAAGTAAGGCTATAATATGTAAGAGTGAAAAATGTACTATAATTCGTAAATAAAGTTATATATACACTACCTATGTAAATTGGCCTATTAGTAATACACCATACACAATAGTGTAAACATTAATTATACATAAGCTAAAAAGATGTAAAAAAACAAGATACTAGTACTCCATCTGTTCCTAAATACTTGTCGTGCTTATTAAAAATAGATATCCGAAAATACTTGTCATTTCACAAAATCAAGGCATAATTGGATATGTTTTTTCAATTTAACCCGTGATAATAATTATGGAGAGATATGAATATGATACAAAAGACAGAAGTATTAATGCGAGATGAGTAATAAATAAGGATAATTTAGTAAAATTACACTCTAGTTAATGATTTTCTTAAAGGACGTGCAAACAAAAAATGTGAAAAGTATTTAGAAACGGAAGGAATAGTACACAAAACTAATACATGCATTATTTTTTTTAATATACTCTACCAAATGGCCCCTAAATGTATGTGGCGGATATCACAGATCCTGCAACTTGCTTGCTACCTTGAATCACCTCTAAAATGCAAAGTTAGGGTTTCTTTGTTTAAATCTTGGAATCTGGAAGGAATTTTCTTTATCTTTTTCTTTTTTAACTGGAACAAACATTTTGTAGAATAGAGCGCATTCCAATTGGCAAGCAATTAGAATGCAGGTGAATTTTATGATGGGTGCTAAATATATGTGCAGGATATCTCGCTTGTGCTCGATGTTCCAACACTGGAGCTCTTGTTCTTATCGAACCTGTTTCAACAGTAAATGGAGCGGACAAGCATCTGTCACCACCTAATACAGAGAGGTGCCCGAACTGTTCAGGTTCAGGAAAGGTTAGTGTATTTTTTGAATTTATTTGCTTTAAATTGTTCATTCTCTGCACTTGCAGCGAATAATTATACTGGATAATATTGAACATGCCTTTCCTGATCAATGCTCAAGAAACGTAGCCTTCCGATTCAACTCAATATATAAGTAGCCTGAAAGACATAGTTGTGAAATACCATATAGTGTTAAACATTGTGAGCTGGAAGGGGGTAAGGGGCACTTATTCTCAACATTTGGTGAGACCGTCAAGTTAGATTAAAATTTTGACTGGTTAAGGTCCGGTTGCTTCTTTCTTAATTCATCAGCACTCACATTTCTATGCCTTTAAAACTGGAACAAAAGGTGCACGGGGATTGGGGGTTAAGGGAGGAGAAGACTCAACTGATTGACTTCTACATTTGCCACTTAAAGCCAGAGTTACTCATGGTTGGCCCTTAGTGGACAATGGAAACATATTCCAAATAACGCGAGTAGCCATTAGACCTTACTATGGAAATCCCTAATATACATACACACACTTGATGATTCCAAGGGTTTCTTTTATTAGTTTTAATAATAAAAATTTGTTTAGTTTAATATAAATATAATAAAAAGAAGTCTATAATGTACTCTATTTGTGTATCTCCCATCACTATTTGTATCACCCAGCATTCTGTTTTTTTCTGGATGCATCATTCTTTGAACTTTCCACTCAAGTTTATACTCTAGTTACAAGAAATTAAGAAGTCGCTTCTATCTTTGGCAGGTCATGTGCCCTACGTGTCTTTGTACTGGGATGGCTATGGCAAGTGAACACGACCCACGAATTGATCCTTTTGATTGAAAAGCAGATAGATATCCTTATGGAAACTTTTAGCATTGAAAATGTAACTGTAAATGATAGGGTAAGGCAGTATCGCAAACTGTATGCTACTTGGTGTTAAAATGAGCGCCTATTTTATTTTAACCTTAAAGAGAGAAGCTTCTGATCATCCCAAGGACGAACTGCCTAAGAACATCTTTTTATGCGGAGTCTTGTACCGTATATTATTGTATCTTCGAATTCTAACAAGCGACCAGGAATGAATCTAACTCTAGCAATGAAAATACATGTCGATGACAAATTTATGAAGGTTATTAGCGGAAACAACTTTATCCACCGCTGAAAAATGCCATCTCAATCTTTTAGACTCATAGCGCCTTAATCAATGTACAATGTGAAATAACAGCATTTGCAATGGGATTATAAATAGTGTAATGGCATCCATATCTCTAATTAATCATATGCAAACCCCGCTCAGGAAATATTCAAATTAACTGTAATACACCGTAGACATGAAACTTCATTTTCCTGTGAACCTGCTAAGATGCAAACTGAGGATGGTACTGCTGATGCTGACAGTGCCCGAAATACCTGCCCCAGTGTCTCAAGAATTAAGCAATTCTCACATCAAGTCTTCATCTCTTGCTACAATGACTTGTATTCCTCAATCAACCGGGACGCATGTAGACGGGATGTAGGAACCATAGTGCATCCTAGACTCTGAAGAAATGCTATCTGCCACAAGGAAACGAAGCAACTGAATGAGATTCCCTGATCCCCAAGACCATGCCCTTACAGCCTTACAGGCAATATTACTGTGCTCGTGTATACTGATTACTGTTAAAATTTGTGACTATTATAAATCCGTAGCAGCAGATCATGCACATAATTATAATGTTTTCCTAATATTTATCTTAGATCAACAGTAATTATAATGCACACTATTATCTTTGTGCAAAGAATGCCACAAAGGAAAACCTAGACCCCTCAAGCCTTAGTTACGATAAACCACTAATAGAGTACAATGGGATGGTAGGTATGACTAATTATTACTCCATATATTAGCTAGCAACGATATTCAAACTGTTCCCACTTTATTTGAAGCATACTTCCGTATGTCTTGGACTGTCCACGTCTGCTCACCAAGATTGAAGAGCACACAGATAGTTGCTTTCAAGTTTCAGATTAAGTACATCAGTTTATATTTTTGAAAATGCATTATAGTTGGTTAAACTTACAATTCCGCCATTTTCCCTGTAAACTGTAAAGGCAAAGAGTGTAAAACAAGAGGGAATAACAAATTCCGCATGCCTGTTTGGGAGTTGGTGCTGACGAACCCATTGCACTTTCAATCCGTTGTTTCTGGAAGTACTCCTACAAGGGAAAACGTGTGATTAACAGGTAAGGATTAATAATCTTGGGGAAACAACACGAAACGCACAATAAGATTTCTCCATCTTCTTATTCTTTTATGTGTATAGAGAATAGGGAAAGGCTCATAAATAGGGAAAGGGAAAGGGAAAGGGAAAGGAATGGATCGCCGATAATATCATCCATCCGCACTATGCTTAAGAAATCTGTAAAGCCCTGTAATTAATTAATCTGGACAAATTACGGGCTTAATGAATTACAAACTGTTACAAACTGTTACTATTGAAACTTAGAAATCCCTATATTTACATTTATGTCTCTAAGAAATAATCGACTAATTGACTAGATGTCCTCATTCGACTTGAATTTGAGACCATATTTCCTGTGGGATTCGACCCTAACTTTGTTGGGTTTTATATTGGACAACGACTGTTTATACTTCTTTTGGAGGTACAATTTGGACGTATCAAATTTTAGCGTCATTGCTGGGGAGTACGGTTGTCAGTTAGGTCAAGTGTGAATATTTATCATTTAGTCTTATTTCTAAATTTTACTTTAGTAGTTGTTTTTGTGCTATCTCAGGGTGAATTGTAGTGTATGCCAAATACCCGGAGGTTAATAGAATGTTGAGAAGAATAAATAGACAGGTTGATGCACCGTTACATGAACCTGATCAATTGCATCCCAATGATCCACCGAGAGGTAACAATCCAATTGCACCTCCTCGACCTCAACCAGTGAGGAACAATGAAGTGTTCGATGATGATGATGATGCACACTTGGATGGTGCCGGTGCAACATGAGCAATTATTCTACCTCCTCTAGCACTAAGCAACAAGTTTAATATTACCAGCACTATCATCTAGCTCTTGACAATGAAGGGGCCTATTTAGAGGAGTAGCAGGTGAAGATCCCAACCTTCAGCTGAAGAACTTCACTGCTATATGTAAGTCTTACAACCTACCGAGAGTGAGTCAGAATGCTATACAGTTGAGGCTATTTCTTTTGTCGTTGTGTGGAGAGGCCACAATGTGGTTGGATGACTTGTCACAGGACTCTAAATCTAATTGGAGTTGAAAGAGGTTTTCCTAGAAGGGTTTTTTCCTCCTTCAAAAATACTAGTGCTCCGGGATGAAATCACTAACTTCAAACAAGAATGATGAAGCTCTACATGAGGTTTGGCTGAGATACAACAAGAAGATTAAACAGTGTCCTACTCATGGGTTGGGAGACCACTATCTGAAATAGGCATTTTACAGAGCCTTAAATGCACCTTCAAAGTTAGCAGAAGATGGTATTAATGGGGGATCTTACATGTCAAGAACGTCCGCGCAAATGTCACTAGAACTTGATGAAGTGACAAAAAATAACAGTGGGTGGCATACTAAAGAAGCTGAGGTATCTTGTGGTGCGAAAGTTGAAGCTATGTCGGCGGAGCAATGCCGAAGAGAAGAAGATAGAGATCAAGACATATGACAAAGGAAGGTATGAAGATAATGAGTCAGATTTCGAGGAGGATATTTGCAGAATCAAGAGGGGTTCCATCAGGGAACTCAAGATCGGATGTCAACAGAAACTACTTCAATGAGAAGGGAGATTATCAAGATAGAGAGCAGAACAACTGGAGAAATAAGGATAGCTACAAGAAAGATCGGAGTGGTGTATATTTACCTCCAGGAAATTGTGATGGAGAGGCTGGTACTTCAAGAATGGAAGAGATGTTAGCAAAAGTGCTTCAAAAAGTAGAATCATCAGATGAAAGCTTAAAGGCAATGAACATGAAGATATCTAACATTGATCAGAGGGTTGACTCGCATTCAATTTCAATCAAGCAATTGGGTTTTATGGGAGAAAATTCCGTTTCTTTGAATCAGAGAAAGGCAAAATATTACCTAGTGACACAGTGCACACTCCATAAAAAGATGGTCACTGCATGGCAATTACCACAAGAAGTGGTAAGGTATCATCAAAATCAAAGCAGACAGTAGAGTAGAGCAAAAAGAGGAAGCTAAGAATTCAACCACCAAAGCAGATATGATTGATGAGAATGAAAATGAAGTTGATAAACTACAGAAAGGTAGTAAAGTGAGCAAAGAGGAACCAAGATGCTAAGTTCATGAAAGACCTGTTTACAAAGAAGAGGACAGTGAGTTATGAATCGGCGGATAATATTCATCATTGTAGTGCGATATCGTCAAGATCTTTGGTGCAAAATAAAGAAGATCCAAAGGCGTCTACAATTCCATGCACTCTTGGAGCTTTCAATTTCGCTCGAGCTCTTCGTGATCTAGGTGCAAGTATCAACTTGATGCCGTTAGCGATTTACAAATGATTGGGCTTAAGAGCCCCCACATCGACGATAATGCGACTATTGATGGCTGACAGATCAGTCAAGAGGCCAGAGGGAATCTTGTTTGATGTACTTGTCAAAGTGGACAATCTCATATTTCCTACTGATTTTGTTATATTGGATTGTGATGTTGACTTGAAGTGTCTATTATTTTGGGTAGACACTTTTTGACAACTAGGAGAGCTCTAGCAGATGTGGAAAGAGGCAAGATGAAGTTTAGTCTGAATAATGAGGAGGTGACTTTCAACATCTGCAAATCAATGAAGCAACCAATGGATATGAGTGTAGTATCCTTGATTGAGGCTGAGTGGGACGACGTGAGAGAGTTCATCCTAAGGGATTTAGTTTTGTTATTTAACTCGAGATAAGATTGTTCCTGGGAAAACTAAAACCCAAGTGGTCGGGCCCATTTGTTGTAACAAAGGTTTTTCCATTCGGAGAGGTAGAGCTAAAGAATGCCAAGTAAGATTCAAAACAAAGGGCCAAAGGATAAAGAGGTATTTCAGATCTGCTGAAGAGGTCTGAGCTCTGGAAAACTTTCTACCTTGAT
This sequence comes from Withania somnifera, assembly GCA_039654485.1. Classification (NCBI taxonomy): domain Eukaryota; kingdom Viridiplantae; phylum Streptophyta; class Magnoliopsida; order Solanales; family Solanaceae; genus Withania; species Withania somnifera. The sequence continues at coordinate 12,576,294 of JBDJHY010000078.1, forward strand.
GAAGTCTGAGTATTCAAAGTTACTGCATCGTGTCGCAATGTTAAATCAAGCGCTATTGGGAGGCAACTCAAGTTATCGTGATGTTGTATACTTTATTGTTTATATTTAGTTGATTTTATGAGATTGGGTTGATGTGTCTAAGTGTATTGGAAAACAGGTTTGAAGCAGTTGGAAATTTGTGAGGCGACGAATCACCTATGACGGGGCGAAACGCCCAGATTCTACCGTCGCACAAGAAGCTTATTGGATGCATGACCAATATACCGGAAGGAATTTAGGGCAACTCGTCCAAAGACAGACAGACCACCCAAAATCCACCGCCTTTCAATAAATACTCTGGATTCAAACTAGAGTTGAGCGAAAGGGTTGGATGATTTGTCTAAGACTGGACGATATGCCTAAACCTAACGGTTTAAAAGCTTTTTCACTGGAATGCATGGGTTCCCAGACGGATTGGACGAGCAATCCAATGTTCCGTCCCAAGTAAGTCGGGTTTTAAACGGGTTTTGTCAAGTTTATTCAAATTTTGAACCGACCCACACATATATATACCGATCCCTTTCTCTTTTTATTTCTATTTCGTTTAAAATTCCATAAGAGGAGTACCGAGAGTGTGTCTTCATCTTCTCTCACAAATCAAAACCACCATAACTGCCAAGGATTAAGATTTTAAATACCGTAAGTGTTGGAAATCAATTTGTTCATCTCATAATTATTACGTGCTATGCAACCCTAAGTAGTCAAAGTAAAAGCAGGAACCCTAAACTCTAAGTCCATCATTGTGGTAAGTATGCATTGAATTAACTCCTTTTTTGTTGAAGTTCGATTCCCATACTCAGTTATCGCGAGGTGAAATCTAAGTAGTGACGTCATTTAAAGTTAAATTGAACGAATAATTGCATATGATTGGTTAAATTCACAGGCTTTGTTTTGATTAGACATGAAACTTTCTTAGTAAGGGAGTTTGGGAACATCATACAGTTAAAGATTGGATAGGTTAATTGCTTGAATTCATCATATAGGGCATAACTTGCAAGGGTAGTGCATGGGCAAAAGTATGGACGAACCGTCTTGAGTGAGACGATTCTCCATGCTTGTCGCTCATTGGGTATTCATCAGTTTAAAAAGTAAAAAGAACTTAGTATTACAAGACGACATTTTGGATAGACCTTCTGATCTTGGACAACTCATCCAAGCCTTTCGTCTGAAGGGAATTGGACTGTGTGAGTGGATGACGATGGAATGGACGAATCATCCACAATGGGACGAATCGTCTAAATCCTTCGTCTTTCAGAAATTAAACTGGTTAAATGCAGACGATGGAATGGACGAACCGTCCACTGTGGGACGAATTGTCCAAACCTATAGCCTGTACGATTCAGCATTGGTTAATGAATGGATGAAGGGGTGGACGAACTGTCCATCTTTGGACGAACCGTCTAGCCTTCCCTCCAAAAAGGTCATAATATGTTTATACTCCTTAATTTTGGTCTGATGATTTTAGTATCACTACTAACTATATCCTTGTAAGTACCAATGACACCCAAACTTCCTACAAGTCAAAGAAGTGAAATTTCCCGAGGTCAACGGGACAATGATGATAGCCCTGAAGAAAGAGTGACCCGATTGCAGTCGGGACAAGCTAGGTCACTTGAGAAGCCTACTCGACCTGAGCCAAATGTCATTTCCTCTTCTGACGAGGTATCTAGAGAAGAGTCGCGAGACTCGTCGAGAAGCGAGGAATCTAAGAGAGGAAACAGTTCAGAAAATCCAAACCTAACAGCTCCGCTAGCCTTGGTTTAAACCTTGACAAGTTTGCATGACAACAAAAGGAGATTTGAGTTAAAATGTGATACCTGTTTCTCTCTCATTAAGTAAGCACGCTTCTCAGCAGGAATTTTCTCCCAGTTCAACACCTAACCGGACGAGAAATAATTGATGAAGATGCTAACTTACATTGCGGTCTTTTAGCATAAATCTATACTTGATGCACTAAGAAACTGCAGATAGAGATGCTAACTTACAGATTCAGCATACTGTAAAGCTTCCTCACAAATTAATGAGGACTTTAAGGCACGTAAAACATCCTGGGAAATCAGCAAAAAAACATGTTGAGGCATCAAGTTGAAATAAATTTCAGAAAGATCAAGCTGTAAAACTTGATCATAAATATTCTTTAACTAGTAATGCCACACAGTTAGGTCACAAAAAATAGGCTAGTTCATTTCTTGAAATCCTATCCTCACCAAACCATGTCTAGTCTAAGTAATCAAAGCATAGCTACCATCAAACTCAACTTGGATGAATAAACATAAACCGAATAATGATAAGCACAGCTACAAGTATCTATGACTTCAACCACATTTTTCTTCATCGAGAACATTGAATTTCAATCACACTTCTTCCCTTATCAAAATCTTCAAGTTTCGAAATTTCAAATTGAATAATGAAACATTTTTAATTATAAAGACGCATGAAAAAGTAGGTCCTTCTGTTGTAGTGTCTCTTTAAGCTTTAAATAGTTAGAAAAAAGAAGGAAAAAACTTGTTGGAAAAGTGGGATAGTGAGATGAGCTACTTTTAGGGGTCGTTTGGTGTGAGGGATAACATAATGTTATCCAGGATAACTTTTTAGTGCATTTTATTTTCTTGTTTGGGTTATCAAGTATGGATAAGTTATCCCTCCATGAGGATGGAACGATATATCCAAGATAAGTTATCCAGGGATAAAGTAATTAAAATGACAAAAGTATCCCTCAAAACCTTTTTTATACATTATTTTCACTTTTCTATGTATATTCATTTTTAATATCATTTATAATAACAATCACAACCTTCACTACTCGTTATTTTTATGATAATTCTTCATTTTTTTTCATTAAAAATTATATAAATATATTTTTTATTTATGAATATTTTATACGTTGAATTTATTTAACTAATTCTTAGGTTTATTTATATTTTGATTTCTCTCAAGAGTAATAAAAATGTTGCCTCCACTCTTGACTTACATATTTTATATTAATTAATTAGTTTCTTAGTCACTTGAGAATTTGTATTTCATATCAATTAAAATGAATATAAATTTAATATTTTACATTATATGAGTATAATATGCTTAAATGAAGTGACATAAACAATATTCTCTTTTACTTTAACAAACTTAAGATGAAAATTTTATTTTTAAACTAAATAAGATGAAAGTTTTATTTTTACGCGCATCGTATAATCATGGAAGTGCACAAACACACACCAAACAAAATCTAAATAAGATGAATATTTTATTTCTAAACATGAATAACTAAAGTTTGCAAAGAAAATAAAAAGTTAATAAGGTGGAGGGTGTTTTTGTAAACACACAACTTATTCTTAAAAATTATGCAATACATATTATTTTGAATACAACAAACCAAACACTCATTTGAAAAACACTCATTTGAAAATAATCTCAATATAACTTATCCCAGCATAACCAATACCAACATAACGTATCCCGGTATAACTAGTCCCATCATAACCTATCTCCAAACCAAACAGTCTCTAAGTTTTATTCCTGGGTTATAACTTGAAACTAATGATCTATTGAGCATAATCTTCCTGACTCTTATGGCACAAGTCAGTTTAAGCTTCTTCCTTTTCTGCATCAGTAGTGTGGCTAGTGCAGAGCTGTGGCTTTGTCTAGAATGCTTTTTTTAGGTGCAGAATGTGACGATAGAACTCTTAAGTTGGCAAATACTAAGTTCACAGACAAAGCTGTTCTGTTGTATGGTGGAAAATATTCTTTTTCATATTTTTATTGATTTTTCTGAAGGTAAATTGACAACAGGAGAAATGGAGAGTCTGGTACCAAAGGAAACGGAAAGCATCATGCTTCAGGAGATTCGAGGTAACCAGTTTTTCAATATCCTTCCAATAGGCAATAGACACGCCCCCAACCCCAGAGATGAGAGAGACTATTTGCTTGCGTTTATTCATGATTGAGTATTCTATTCTGATTTTGTATTTATTTAAAATTGTAGAAATACAACTTGTTCCTCTTGTTGCTAATGTTACTATATCTTTTACCATAATATCAGATTGGGGAGGAAGATCAGAATTAGAAATTGATAGGAAACAAAAAATATCTATTCTAGTTCTATCATCAGCTATTGGTTTGAATCTAAGAGAAATTCTAGAAAATGTTTGCTATCCTGAAAGACTAGCAGATGCAGAAGGATGAGGACACGCGTGAGGTGGCTACTGAGGCAGACGGCAGGGAAGAATTTGGTGGATAAGAGGTGCAACTAGTGGGATTCCTAAAAGGATAATCAGACCATTAGGTTTGGTTATCTAGTTTCATTTTGGCATTTAGGTCATTTTGGTGTTGGCACCAAATATAAGCTTTGACCTTTAAGCAAGGGCATGTGCTGCGCAAAAACAAAAGAAAAATATCAGGGAATGAATTACTAGAATTTTTGGAGTCATGTTATTAACTTATCTGAACTAATGCAGTCAAAATTGGATGATGAATAGGAAAAAACTAAGGCTAAGACCTTGTGAGTGCTCTTTTTGACTCTAAGGCGCTCATCAATGACAAAACCTACCTGAAGATGAAGAAAAAAAAGACACATTAAGATCCAACCTTTGTTGCGAAATAAAGTAAACTGTTTTTAGAACTTCAATGTGGTGTGATTCTTGTCATTGGCCGACATCCATAAGCTGGTCTTTGCCTGTGTTGACTAAAGATGCATTCAAATATTGGATACATGAAGTTAAATAATAATATTGCTCCACTCCACTAAGATACATACCCAATCATAAAGAAAATAAAACAAATGAACAAACGTTGACCTTCTTAAGCAACCTCTGTGGGTCCTGAAATGCAGGCTTTTTGGCCCATTGATGAAACAGATGAGATACTACTCCTCGGTCTTCTGCGTTAAATCTGGGTATATCAGTTCAGAAATTCAATCGAAGTTAGGTTCCAAATAATGGAAAAGGAGTATTCTTATGTCTCTTTGTCCAATCCTAGGAGTCCTAATTTACCAGTATTAGGAAAAACTAATTCCATGTGATCTTTTGTTTTCATTAATGTTGGTCTCTCAGCTAGCTTGTGCACACCTCAACTATTCCATAGTATACCTACCTGCACATGTACTATGCTTAGGTGATAGGAAGAAATTACCTAGTGTCTTGTTGCCTCCGCTGAGATTTGTAATTATGTTATCTAATAGACTCATTTCACCTTTTACATAGTTTTGAAAATATTGCAGGCTATATTTGTCATTTAAAAGAAAATTATTGAAGGCTCAATTTTACCAACCCAGAAGTACAACCAAAGTTATAGTGAACCGATATTTCACGAGTAAACATTGAACACTCGTTATTTAAATAAACAAACTGGGAGCAATATGGTTGCCGACATGTCAGCTAATTGGGTAAGACTTGAGGAAAAAACATGTTCTTCAGTCAAGCTGTTTCTTTGTCTCACCAAGTTATAGCTCTTTTGAAGAATGTTCAAACGAGTCTTCCATGTCTTAGGATTAGACATGCTAAGTGTCCGTATTGTTTTTGCTTAACCTCTATGAACATTGCTTATCATATAACGATGCACAAATTTAGGACAATCTATTATGTAGGTCACCTTTAGTTCAAGGATGAACTTTTCATCCTCCATGTTTCACAAGGAGGCAAGGACAGAAAGCCACCTCTTGTATCTAACTTGTTTTGGTTGATGTGAACTGTTGGGTTCTCCACCCAACATCCACCATCAGTGCTTAGGAAAGAATGAAGCTGAAAAAATGACAAGACCTTGCTTCGCTTAAAGCGTGAAGCGAAGCGAAGTGAAGCGCAATTTAAGGGGAAAAAACAAATAAGCAGAGATAACATATATAAGCAAAAGTTCAAATTAAAAGCTACAACATAGATCTCACAAAATCCCGCATAGACTATAGGACAAACAAAATCAAAATTACTAATGATTAGTCACATTCGGTTGAAATAACGCTTGTTTTTTAGCTCATTTCTTTCCTCAATATACTTTCTTATTTCTTCCCTCACAATCTCCAGGGACATCAATATAAGTATCAATAACATGTTAGTGAAAAATTCTGCCACTAGATATATTGTCAAAAAAAGTACAACTTTGCTCTTATTGGTCTACTAGCTCTTCTACCATATTTTTGAACATTTTTAATCATTGTTAAGATATATGAAAAAAAAAAATCAGCCACATATTTAAGGAGAAAACATAGCAGAACTGGAAAAAAACCGAGCAGTACTACATAAAGAAGAATAGAGCTGAAAAAAAATACAAAACAGAAGTGCAGAACTGGAAAAGGAAACAGAGCATAACTGAGAAAACGAGAAGAAGAAGAAAAACACCCTAGCAGAGCAGTCGCGAAATAGGAATTTTTACTAATGCTGGACTCTTATGCTCCTTTAATATTGACGTTTTAAAAACTTATCACCATGAAGCGAGTGCTTCTGATCCATGTCGCCTCTAGCGCTTTAGCGCTTCACGCCTTGAAGCGCCCACTTCTCTAGGTGAAGCGGGTTGGCCTCACATCACCCGCGGTGAAACGAGCGCTTTCCTGAACACTGCCCACCATAGAGGTGGTTTCTAGGGGAGAAAGGGCACTGTCAAGCTCATATAATAAGAGCCATGCTTGAGAAAGATTGACTTGTTTACTGTTCAAAAAGCTCAGCTAACTTGGATTTTTATATATCAATTTTTACTCCATAAGAAATTCCCATTTGTCATATATTTAGCATGTAATGTTGTCTTGTTTCCATTCAAAATATTTTATATCGGCTCATTCAGACGTTTGATACTAACAAACTCCACATCAACCAACGACATGAACCAGCTAGAATTCGAGCTAGTAGAAACTTGGATTGGAGTTGCCTCATTAAAGGGTAAGTTCAATTCACCTCCATATAACTCTTAAGTAAGACAATCAATTTGAGACGGGAACTAATATCTTTTTCTACCTATTAAGATGATTAAATGAACAAAACCTTTTTAGGAAGATTCTGGAATTGCATAGCTCCATTGTGCCAATTGACTCTTTGGACATTCCATCAACTGGATCACTGAGAGGATCATTTAGCGCTATTCTGCGATCAACAGATTCCACCTTTTCAGCTGAACCACTCTGAGGAGTTTCCTCCTGGAGTTTTTGTTGATTGGTCAGCTCCTCCTATAAGAAAAGACTGTTATCAAAAAGGTATTTGTTTGATCTACCAGAAAAACATGAAATGTAAATTAGCATACAATGACAGGCTATCCACTTTACCTATAAGAGAAGTGGAAAAAGTGCAAGATAGTGATTGAAAACTCATTAGCTTCATATGAATATGAATTTATTTACAGTGTGTTTAGATATCAAATATTAAGCAAGTCAAACAAACAAAATCATCTCCAAGCAGGTGATAGAAATGGCAAGTAGCAGGCACTGCAGAAAGTTAAGGGGCATCGTGCCCAACAAAATGTTATAGTGGATTGGATAAGTTGCTATAGACTAAGGTGGCGCTAGTTTTGGAGTTTCCAAAAAACTCTCCAAACTCATTTTGAACTTTTTGGAGAAAATGTTTGCCGAAAACAAGCTTTTGAGTTCTAAAGACTACAAAATAATGAGTTTGAAATTTCTTGAAGTACTTCAATTATTTTGCAAAAAAAAAAAAAATCCAACTACCACCTTTGGAAAAACTCAAAAAAACAAACTCGGTTTTTGGGAAATTCAAACAAACATCGGATAAAAGGTTTCATGGGCATTGAGGCATCCTCTTTCAATTAATAATCTAATGTGAATGCTCATCTATCAAAAAGTATAATCTTAATATCATACTATTACAATAGAAAACAAAATACTGGTGAAAAGAATAGGATCCACATACTAAATTATCTAAACAAAGCAATTCAATTTAAGAAGTACTTCACTCCAGTGTTTTAGGATAACAGCCATAAAAATGTTTCTATGAACTTGCATATTAGAAGCTTATGCAGATCAATTAAGAGTTGATTCGTTAATCTCACTTTCTTGGATGTTTCATAGGCATAGATAAGAATTGAGCCGAATTTTAAAATAAAAAAGATATTTGAAGTTGAAAAAGAGTTTGCTGTTCCGTTTGTGTCTGTCTATTCTCATAAACAAAACCTTTATAAACTACTAGTAGAAATGGAACAAACAACAAGCATTGGCAAGATAGGGCACACAAGCAAGTCAGAAAGCTCAATGGATTGAGAAAAGTTGCGGTGCTCGGCCAGAAACAACATTTATAAGAGACATATTTACAACTGAAACACATCTTACCTGGGTCTCTTGAAGATGATGAGGAATTTCTCTCAGGAAACGTGAAGGTTGAAGAACCTGAAAGCAAGTGTGTCTAAACTTGAGAAAGAAATAAATAAAGCCAAGTATTAACCAAAGCAAGCTGTTCATCATACCTGCCAATTTGAATCCATAATTACATACAAAATGAAAAGCTTTTTCCGTGCACGAGTCATTGCCACATATAGTAAGCGTCTCTCCTCCTAAAGGTGCAAAGAAAAAAGAAGTTATGTTAAAAGTGGATAAAGGAGATTTATATATTATAGAAGGGACAAATTACTCTAATGGTTCAAATTTCAAAAGCATAAATACCTCAATTAAGTTGCTCCTTTCATTTGTGATGCCATTAGATTCATGTAACAAGGGAATCTCTGAGTCATTTACCTGACCAATCGATGCGAGCATTAGCTCCAGAATATACCTTTCCCATTGCAAATATTAATGGTGCTATAGAGAATAACTCTGATGACTATAAGGGATGGGAAGAGGAGTCCACTATCCCTCCCCTTGCTCGCCTAATTAATGTGATGTAGCACTTGAAATACGGAGAACAAGAAGAATACTGTAAGCATGGATCTCATATCATACCTTCACTATGAAAACCGTATCCCACTCTAAGCCTTTTGACTACACACAATCAAACAGAAGAAACAAAGAAAAAAAGTTCCAATTAGTTTTCACAAAATATGGACATCAAAATGAAGCACCCGGAAGCAAAGAGAAAGAACACATTGCTAGACAATTCAGAAACCTGATGAATTGTCGTGACTGTAACAGAGTCTTTGTTATCATGTCTCCTTGTACGAAAATTCTCACTCTCCCTTTCAGATATATGATCGATAAAAGCTTTCAGTATGTAGGAGCAACCTTGTCCTTCTGTTTTGCATTCACTTTCTCCTTTCATGGGTTTTGTATGAATTTTTAGGAAATCAGACACATCGTCCAATAGATATTGAAGAACCTGCACCATCAAACAAACAGCTTCTGATGTATCTGCTCATTTCACTTGCGCAACAACTTTTATACAGGGCAAAATAATGAAAAAAGAATCAAACAGAAAAAGAAGATAAACAATAAGTTCACACAGAAGAAGTCATTCATTAGCAGCGAAGGTGTAAAAAAAAGAACAAGACCAAAAAGAAACGTATTACACTTACAGGTCTAACATCATGATCTTCGTTAAGCAACTTCCCTCCATCATAGTCATGAACTGCCCGCTGTTCTAGAAGGTATTTCTACAGAAGGGAAGCCACATGTAAAAAGATTAAGGTGCTTATAGTATAAAATCTATAATCTTAAGTGATACTTTGATTAGCATGATTAGACGCTTTTAATAACAATTCCATTAGCTTGAAATAAATGAAATGAATAGAAAGATGGTGCAGGTAATGAAAGAATGACTAAGATTTGATTGAACAAAGACGTGAGAAACTCTCAACGAGATTTCCACGGGCAAAGCAGGGAACTTATTATCATATACTCCCCTCTGTTCTATTTATGTGCCGTGGTTTGATAAAGGAATAAAGGCGTGGAGTTTAAGAAAGAAAGGAAGACTTGAAAATTGAGGTCTTAATCATGCCACGACATTTCTGTGGCTATAGAAAGCTTGTCATCAAGAGTAAAATGAGAAGTTGAAGTTAAATAATTTGCAAAATTAGAGTAATGGTGCCACATAAATTGGAAAGGGGGGAGTATATCTTTCTCTTTCTCCATAAAAATATAACCATTTTGGACTTTGTATTTTCATAATACAAGGACCAACCTGGGGTATCATGTTAGCCACTGAAGTAATGACAGCTGAAATTGACTCTTCCTGCAAGTATAACAAGTAATGTTACCCAAGGATTTGGTCTGAGCAAACCCCAAATGACCCTTAAAGTATGAGATATTTCTCTGTACATAGATAAATTAGCATTTACATCCAAGACTTTGTCCAAGAAAGTTTCTTCTAGTAATGAGGAAAAGCTCAGCACCAAAATGCACAAATGAACCCGTATCTTATAAACCAACATCAGTCATCAGCTACATGCATAATCAATCAATGCCCTTTGAAAATGGATTTTCAAGTTGTTCAGAGAGATAATCAATTTTGGCAATCCGGCACACATGATAAAACATCAGTAAAGCTTCACAAGATTTACGTCCAAATACTACAGAATAATCCATAAGATTCAAAAACTTACCCTGTTGACGAGTTTAGAAACCATGTCTATCATGAGCAACACCTTCCGCCCTTGAGTGAGTTGATTCCTGTAAATAAATAGAGACAAACTAATAATCCCATTTGTTACAGTAAAGACTAATTCACAGTAAATTACAATGAAATGAACAACTATGTATTCTGAGACTAGTTGCTTGTATTGGACCCCATATCAAGACAAAACAGAGGACCAAAAGCTTTTTCTTTGTTTCCAGAAGACAAGAAAAATAAACAGAATAAGTGTAGGAAGGCAAAGCAGAATATGGAAATCCAGATAGTATTTGAGAACACAATACATAGATATAGAATATCACCCAATAAAGTAGTCGAAGAAATATGGCCAAGATCATAACTAGTACTACTAAAAAGAGCAGTTATCAATGACAGCTTCACAGAAAGGAGTTCTAGGACAAACCTCTTGAATGTGCCAGATACTTTAGCACTAAATATGTCTCGTGCTGCTGAAATGAAGCTACATCTCCTAACAGTAGAAACTTTTTCAATGTGTTCAATTACCTATGACAGAAAATGTCAAAAGAAGCTTTAATAAAATACAAACTGAACAGACTGCCCCGCACATGCAAAACAGATAGGGAGGACAACCTTCTTTTTTTCTTCTTTTTCTGAAGGCAGTAAGGCCTTGAATACTCTTCGAAATGAACCATCATCAGAACCAGGCAAAGTTGTTCTAAGCATAGCAATGATGGCCCTGACCACCTATTGCATGCACAATACCAGGTGAATGATTATTTAAAAGCATATGAATCTATCTGGCAGTAATGGGAGGTGAGAGATACCTTTTTCCTATAGAAGGCAACACCATGAACATTGAATGGGATTTTTCTATTACGAAATGCCGCTTGAAAGATTTTTCCTGACACCTGTTGTACAACACAAATACACAAAGGCAGAAATATTCATCCAAAACCCCGCAAAATATTTTTAAAAAGTTTGCTTTTCAAAAAGTAAAGCTTCACCTGCCTCCGGAATAGAATTGCTATGTCGCCGAAAGAGGACTTTTCAGTTGTGCCATCAAAAGTAATTTCTAATATTTTATCAACAACAAATGAACATTGTGCATCCTCATTGCAGCATTCTTTGATAGTTATCTGCATATATCATATGTAAGGTTCTCCTATCGAAGATGTTTATCTTTATAAGAATACTAAATTCATTTACCTTAGACCCAACAGAATTATCAGTAAGAACACGGTTTGATTGGCATCTTTTCGAATTATTTTGTATAAGACATGATGCAGCTTCAACAATGCAACGTGTGGACCGGTAATTTTTACTAAGTCTGACCTGAATAGAGAATGATATATATCAAAAGGAGACTATCAGACCCATATCCGAAGTTCATATAAATGACTAAAAAGACAAGCTATAACAAAAACCTCGTTGTGCAGAGGAAAATCTTTCCGAAATGAATCAAATCCAGAGGCATCAGCACCACTAAAACCAAAAATGGACTGCAGAATGATATCAAAAACTCTGAGCAGCAAGGTAGTTGAAAGGAAAAAGAAGTAAAGAACTTGTCACAGCAAGACGAAAAAAAATGTTTCACTGGAATCTGGAAAAATTAAGAAAAGACTAGCTTCACCTGGTCTTCATCACCAACAATAGTTATGTGTTTATGCGATGCAAGGATACGTAAAAGTCCATATTGCGAGGCACTTGTGTCTTGGAACTCATCAATCACCATTGCTTTCCATAATTCCTGGCACTCTTCAAAAACTTCATTTGAAGAAAACGAAAATCAAACAGATTCAGGCAACTGGGATATCACAATGCAGTAGGTTACAGTTATTGTGAAACACTTAAGTCAACCTTCTGGAAAATCAGTCAAGAGCTTGACAGAACAACTGATCAAGTCATGGTAATCCAAGGCATTGCATGATTTTAATATATCGTTGTAGCTTTGCAGAACTGCAGTCTGATCAATATTCCAGGATCAGAATAAGGAAATATGAATGACAGAATACCAAAAATCCCTGATTATCTGCTTACTCCAGTTTCATTTCCAATTTTGTAGTAGTCATCAGGTGTCTTTCCGCCAGACTTGGCCTATATTTCAGCGGAAGTGATGTAAGTGCAAGTATAACAACCATTCATCATGCAACAACACTGTCCTATTAGAATGTGAAAGGAGAAAGGGTACTGAGGAGAGAGTTCAGTTTTGACACATAATAGTTATTTATTAACATGCCAAGAAGAAGATAAATATGTGGTGTTACTTCGGTTTATACATATTCAAATAGTCCACTTATATGCTATAGACAGAAACTTAATCATTTCCACAATCAGCATATTCAAATATTGTCACTCCAATGGAGCAGAGTCAGCAGATACTGCCTCCTCTAATGGAAAGAAAGGTTACTCTTCATGTACCCGGCATAAATGTGAAACATCAAAAGATTGTTGGATAGATACTTCAGATAAAACCAATCAAAGTTGTGTCCTTCTTTGGAGAAAATATAAACTTAAAAGACAGCAAGGTTTTGCAACCAAATGAAAGTGGAATAGTGTACAACAACATAACCAGTGTTGTACCACAAAGTGGGGTTAAATGAAACAGTATTTTTAACCCAAAAACTACTTACTTGAGTTACAAAATTCAACCATATCTTTGATCTCTCCTTAAAATGTTGAGGAGAATTCATGTCATTAAGCTGGCAAAGCTCATCACGGGGTCCCTTTTTCTTATCGTCCAGTAAGCGAACTGCTTCAATGACAGCTCTCCTCTGCTGCTCATGTCCATATATGAGAAAGTCAGGAGTTCGACCTAGCCTATTAATGGATTAACATGTGTTTATTTAGACAATATATCACCATGAGAAACTAATACATTGCAATGAACCACCTTCTATGAAGATGAAAGAGAAATCAGATAAAACACATTAGTTGTGGAGAAAAGAGATAAGAGAGCTTCTAACAATGCTTTAAAAGGCTAAGGTGAAGGCGAGGAGTACGCCTTGAGTAAAAGGTATTAGTTTTTCAACTTCCAAGTTCCAACAACAAAAAAAACTCAGTGAAACCCCACAAGTGGGGTTTTGGAGGGTAGAGTCTAGGCGGACCTTACCCTTTCCTCATTCTCAGTTGTCTCCGGTCCGGTAGGTCGGTCGCCCCCAGCAAATGACTAGTCATATCGGTAAAAAGGTTGTTTTCAAAAGACACTCGGGTCAAGTATCGCATTTGGAGCAGTATGAAAAAAGACAAACAGAAGTAAAAAGACACAACAAATAACAAAGAAAGCATTACATAGCATTCCGAGAAAAGGAATTGTAGCAATAGTTATACTGCAACAAATGGAAGCACAAAAAACAAGTAATAACAAAAAACAAGGGACAAGCAACTATGGAAAGAGAAATAGATATGGTGCACCAAACAAACTACCACTAAGCCTAATCCACCGGAAAGTGAGACACCGCTTCACTGCCTACTAACTTTTTACCCTAATCTTTTCCTATCTAAAGCCATGTCCTTAGTAAGCTAAAGATGCATCATGTCCAGCCTTATTACCTCCCACAATACTTCTTTAGCCTCTATCTCTCCTTAAACCCACCAATGTCAAACTCTCACACCGCCTCACTGGAGCATCTATAGATCTCCTTTTCACATGCCTGAATCATTTCAGTCTTGCTTTCTTTATCTTGTCCACAATCGAGGCCGCTCCCACCTTGCCCCAATTATCTTGTTCTTAATCTTATCTCACCTAGTATGCCTCCATACCCACTTCCACATCCTCATTTCCGCCACTCCCATCTTTTGAAAATGAAATTTCAGCGGAATTTCTTACGAAATGCCCCGAATGATACAAGCAACTTTCATTTGGTGAATTGGAAAGCTGCCACTTGGTTGGACTTAGATCTTAATGTGTTCAAAAGGGCGTTGCTAGGAAAATGATAATAGAGATTTGGAGTGGAGAATGTCGTATGGAGGGAAGTGGTAGCAAGGAAATATGGAATAATAGGGATGGAGGATTAGAAATGTTACAACCTCATTCCGATATGGTTTAGGAAGGTAATTATGAGGGGGTAGGTGGAGTTCATCGGAAAGATTCTATTCCAGGTGGGGGCAGTTTTAGAGGGCATAAGCGGTGTGGTACGAGTGAGTTGGAGTTTATTTCTCCCAACTTCTATAGTATGTCGTGCCAAAAGGAGATAACAATACAACAAATGTGTGGCCCACATGCAGGGGAAGGTCACAGGAATTTGAGATTTAGAAGGAACCTTCAGGACTGTGAATTAGAGAAATTCCAATGCCTATTTGAATTAAGCAAAATGTTCCTTATGACACTGTTGATTTTTTGAGATTGTGCAGGAGTAGAGATGGTGTGTTTACTGTCAAATTACATTAATGTAGCTAGCTAGTGAGAGAGGATTAGATTTTCCATATAAGTTTATTTGGATCCCCGAGCACCTAGGAAGATATGTTTCTTCACACGGTTGGCAGCTAGGGGAGTGATCCTAACAACAAAAAACTTGAGTAAGAGGATCAAATATGTTAGTTGGTGTCATGTGCGTAGTTGCTCTAGAGAAGATGTAGATCACTTTTTATTGAACTGTGACATGCCTAAGCGGTTGTGGATCGTGGTTCTAAATTAGTCTGAGATATCATAGGCGATCCACGTAAGCGAAAGAGGCATTGTATAGTTGGGCATTCAGGAGAAGAAGAGAAGATGAATGGCCTGGGATGTAGCACTATTAGCCATCATGTGAGTTCTTGGGAAAGAGAGAAACATGAAAGCATTTGAAGGAGCTTCTAATGATTTTGTTAAGTTATAAACTAGCCTCATTTTTCTTATATTCTTTTGGTGCACCCTTACGGTGCCTACATGTATTGATAATTGGTGTTCCTCTGTAGGGAATCGTATTTTGTTATAGGTTCTCTCTTTTGGTATACGAGGTTTCCCATCATTTATAAAATCATTTACCTTATGCAAAAAAGTAAGGTATTAAGCAACCCAACATTTTACTTCAGCAAATATCAAGGATCGTGTGAAAATATTGGGTAATACACATAACTAGAAAATTAGATTCTAATGCCAATTGGAACAACTCAGTGTTATCAAAGGGCACTTAAGCCCTGAAGCAAGGCTCAAAATCTGTTGAGCACTACACCTCACTTAATGTGCTCTTCAATGTCGCCATCAAGTTTCTAACACATACTTTTCCTTGCCAATGAGCCTCTTCAACACTAAACAATTGATATTTCACTTTATCGTAAATTTTGTTCAATTATATGTTCATATATTTGTCATTCGTGCTTATAATTATTAATCTTGGACTACACATATATATCTATATTTTTTTCTCCCTTTGTATATTTGTCATTCATGCTTATAATTATTAATCTTGGACTAAACATATTTATTTATATTTTTTCTCCCTTTGCGCCTTTTTCATTTAAGCTCACGCTTTACTTGTGCTTTGGACTTAGCCCAAGAGAACTGTAGAACTTTTTCGCGCTTTTAGCTTTTGATAACACTGGAACAACTTGAAAGTCTAATCAATTGTCCAAAACAAAGCATGGCTAAAATGATTTGGCCCGCTAATAGCAATATACTAGTCCATTGAGTGGCAAGTATAGGATACCAGGTAAAATATGCTGATTACAGGGGGAGGTACATCTTACTGCAGGACAAACACTCTTGAAGCATAAGAAAGACAAAAGTCATAGCTCTGCTCTAATCTAATCTATAATTTCAGAACAAAAACACGGATTACAGAATCCAATTGCAATAACTTATCTTATCAGATATTAAACTAACTCAATAATGATAATATCCAACATTACCGTGTTCTTTCCTGTTTATTAGGACATTACTCAATCAAGTAATGGTAAAAGTCTAAAACACTGGGAATCATTGTGGATGTTTGCCTACTAAACAACCAAACCAAAATAGACATGTAAACTGAAGTTATTTTGAGCTGTATGAGACATTGTTTCAACATAAAGATACATAGGAAGCAAAAGATTACTTCTTTCAGTGTTTAACTGCTTCAAGTCAATAAATACGTACTTCTCAGCATGCATGTGGCAAAGTTGCAAAGAAAATGAGTGAAACGTGCTGATCGTGAGCTCTTTTGCTGCTGTCTTCCCTGCAACTCTTCCGATTCTCTCCCTCATTTCAGAAGCTGCTGCTGTTGTAAAAGTCATAGCAAGAATATTTGATGGACAAATACCCTATAACAACAATCAAAGGGACAGTGAGGAATAAAACTCAGAAGTAGATAGTTGAATAGATCTGTCACTTTTCTACATCGCATTGACAAAAGTATAACGATATAATAGCACTTATAGTCATCCTACTACCTTGTGCAGCAGCATCAGGACTCGCCCAACCATTGTAGATGTCTGACATGCAAATAGAAGAAATTAAACAACTAGTGACGAAGACATAACAGTTTCATTTTTAAACCATGAGAAAGTAAAGACCTTGCCGCTCCCTGGTCCAGCAACAATGATTAGAGGGATTGAAATGTCACTACAAGCTGCCTCCTGTTGTCTATCATTCAGTGACTCTACATACTTTTTGTAATCCTCAGGCATGTTCCGGATATCGGTTACCTCTAACTTGCTCCCAGTATCTATGGCATTGGAGCTTTTTGGCTCCTCTACTTCACATTCTTGATTACCAGTTGAATTCATAATGCACTCAAGTTTAAAAGTTGCATCTGAACTGACAAGACTTGAATTATCAGGTTCGCTGCTCTTTGATCCTTCTGCTTCACTTTCTGGATTTTCCCTTGACATCAAAATGCATTCATGTCCTGAACTATCACTAGAAGCAACGGGATTTAAGTTATCCTCCTTGTCCAAGTTGTTTATGTAATGACTTTCAATTGGAACGCTGTTGAACCTCTTCGTTTCAGCCTTTCCTTTCGAGTTTTGCTCGCATAAAGCATCTATTTCGTCCAAAATGTGCTCATCAAAATCATCATCTAGCACAGTTGATGAAAAAGATGACTCACTAAAGCCAGAAAATCTAGGTTGCCTCACCAGAGTTTTATATGTATCGAACCCAATCATGTTTTCGACTTGAACATTTTTGCCGTTTTCACTTAATTTAGGTTCAACTGAGTCACTTCTATTGCTAGACAGCTTGAAAATTTCAACTGTTTGAAATTGTGTCTCACACTTAGTCCTTCCATTGATGCTGCTATCAAGTTCACTGATTTTTGAGCCCTTAACACTGGTAAACCCACTGAGATTTTTGTTGGAACCTTTCTCAGAGATGGGAGACGGAATGTTCATCGGAATCTTAGTAAGAGGAAACCTTTTATCACCATCAATCCGATCTGAGGATGTAGTTTTCTGAGCCTTGCCAACTCTATGACAAGAATACCAGATACATGAAAACATTAGACAAAGAAGACCTATTGTGAAAAACATCAAACTTACTCTTGAATGGTATAATAAACAATAAAGAAGCACACATGAAAAAAGAAAACAATTTCCAGATCAACCTAAACTGTTGGAATATTATTTTTTTCAGGTTAATATATCCAACACAAAATTCAAAATTAGAAGAAATTAGTGCATTTGAATTAAGCAATAAGAAGGAACTATTATATGATTTCATAAGTAGGGGGAAGAACGGGATTCTGCATGCCCTTTCAAAGGGAAATGGAACTTAGATCACGGAATGAATGTACTTATGAGTGGAATCTTGTCGATGGGCAAATTACTACGGAGAACGAACTTTTTTCCAAATTGAGATGTTGTGATCTATGAACAATTTTGGTTAGTGAAACTTGTGACCTTCTCCTTAAGGAACTTCAACTGGTGCGTGACTTCACTTTTTGAAAACAGAGTCACAGAATGCTCACTTTTTTTTTAATTCCCCTTCCTGATTGAACTTTTTCTTTTTCTGATTGAACCCTAAAAAACAAATATCCAATGTATAGGTGGCCGAATTATCAAGAAGAACCAACAAACAATCAATTTGAAATGAAAGAAAGAAAATCCTACTTATTGAGGGATATATTGGAGCAATGATGGAGTGGCCTTTTGCGAGCAAGAAGTGCCTTTGCTGCTCTGAATTTTGAAGAGATTCGAGCTTTCTGTTCCGCCGTTAATCCGCCACCACTACCAACCACATTCTCTTTGTTGTTTACCGCTTCACTCATCTTGTTTCTACCTCTTGGTGTCTCTGTGTGTGGGGGGGTGGGGGGGGGACCCCTTGAAGTTTTTTCTTGATTCTGTTGTGCTCTAGTTTTTCCTCCGATAATCGGAATAGGGGATTTTTCAAATAATAGGCTGATGACCGAGCCTACTTCTATTGGGCTACCTTTCGCGGGCAAGTCTGTCTCATATGCAGGTACAGCAACATTTTATAAAATATGTCAACATATTGAAAATTATCTACTTTAAAGCGACAACCAAATTTCAAACCACTGGTCTAAAGCTTAAAGTTCATTAAATGGACCAAAGTTCAAATAACAACAATCAAACTTTTAACTAGCAATCTCAAGTTCGACTTAATCCTATGTTAATTCAATTATCAATCTCAAATAAAACATCATATGAGTTGGAGGTAACGACAAAGTAGGCCTGGCAGCCGGCCGGTCCAATCCGAACCAAGTGGTTCTGGGCCCGACCGTGTATCGATTCCGAGTTTGCACTATCTCGGACTAGTCCAATACGGTCCAAAATGCTTGATCCGAATCGGATCGGTCCACCGTATGTGAACAGTGTTTGATCTGACTCATTGTGAATAGTGTTTTTGTTTTACAAAAAATAAAATTAAACGCGTTTAATTAATACAAATATATATTTATATATTTAGACATATTAACAATATACTACATATATATATAGTTATATACTATATATTAAAGACATATTAACAATATATACTAACGGTATATACTATATACTATATACTAATGATATTGACATATACATACTATTTAAAAATATATTAGATATATTAACAATATACTACATACATATACTATATATTAAAGATATATTAGAAACGAATTATCACGAAACGAATTATGATTTGGTCATCGAATAGAAAAAAGAGTTATTTGAATGGGCTAGAAGCGTTCTTTTGGAAAATTGGGTGGGCCAAATCGGGAATGGATAGATCTTGAAAAAATACGTCAAATAAAAAAAATCATCTAAAACGGACATCCGAGTGCAAAGTTATGACCGTTTGAAGTTTCACGGATTTACAACTACTTTTTTAACTTAACTTAGATATATATATATACTAACAATATATACTAAACAAACTAATGATATATACTAAGGATATATATTATATACTAACGGCATATACTAATATGCTAAAGATATATGCTATATATATATATATATATATATATATATATATATAAAGAAAATTAAAAAAAATATTCGGTCCGACCAAAATGGACCAGTTTCCCATTACAATCCGGCCCAAAGTACAGGCTTACACATCGCTAATTAAAGACATTTCTTGGCGCAAGAAGCTATTTTCTTTTTTCGCGGACCTTTTTATATTTCCTTCAA
>JBDJHY010000078.1:12624988-12644939 GCA_039654485.1 Withania somnifera
AATCTCTGGAAAATTAACCCATAATGCGATACTAAAAACATAACCTAGGGGCCCACTCTACTTAGAACCTCGTCCGGAACCCGTCCAACCACCCTACGGCAAAGATCCAAATCCCTAAAAATACTGTGATGGAGAGATAAAACCTACAGGGATTCTTGAATCAGCCTGTTGGACTTCCCCTTGCATACTGAAATTGACCATGGCCCCTAGAATGGGACCCACTAAAACCTTATTGATGCCTCTACCTCTTCCCATGGTGCTGGAGTGACTCATGATAGAGGGCCTCCATAGAGTTAGCATGATCTACTACTACTTGAAATGGTTGAACATCAGATATTAGCAAAGCCACAACATCACGTAGCTTGTCACTCAACCCATCAGCAAATCTCCAAACTCTCTCTGCCTCAGTAGGCATAAACTCCATGCCATAAACTGACAACTGGTGGGATCGAGCCTTATACTCCGCCAAAGACATCGATCCTTGCTCAAGCTTCTTAAACTCCTTCTTCAATCTCTTTTGCTGGCCCCTCAATATAAACTTTCTCATAAGAACCTCATAAAACTTGGCCCAAGTCGGCTGGGGTGAACCTGCTAGTCTGTATACAATAAAAACCCTCCACTACTGCTTAGCTATACCATACATATAATAGATGGTGAAGCCATGGGTCTTTAAAATACCGAGGTTCCTCAACCTCTCCTTACACTTAACAATAAACTCATGTGCATCTTCCCCTAGAACTCTAGTGAACCGAGGGGGATCCAACCTCAGAAATCTAGTTAGGAGCTTTTATTCTGAATCTTTCATAGTTATCTGCTGCTTAATTACAGGAGCAATAACTGGTACTGGGAGAACCTGAGAAGGTGCTAGAATATCCACTGGAGCAATAGGTGGAACTGGCTACACTAAAGGAACTGCAGCTTTAGGCTGTGGTGCAGGAATGGCTGCCTGTGTCACATGGATAGGGGAATCAACATAGGTACTGAGCAACTTCCGCAGGTACTCTAGCTCTCTCTTTAGCTGTTAATAAACGTGTATGAGGCATCTGTGAAAGAGTGATGAAAATGAGTAAGAACCTTCAACAACCCGTCAAGGATGTACACACGACACAAGATTCAAAAGGAAGAGTTATTTTCGTATATGACTATAGCCTCCCAAAGATAAGCTACGAATCTCTCCGCCTCGATCCGTAGGACTCTATTAGACATTGGTTTTGTACAATGACACTAAAAAACCTAGGGATATGCTACCAATTGTCAGAAACCAATTTCTCGAATCATCATGGCACCCATTATACCACCAGTAGGAGAACTAACCTTTTAGTCTGAAGTCAAAGGGAAGGAATACTACACCAAAAGCGGAATGCACAAGTAAAATAAATAGTATATAACTAGAAAAAAAATACTCAATGTAGAGAAATTACAATAAGTGGACAATACCCAAAACCTGGTATTCAGTATAATAGAAAACCTCGAAGTACAGAATATGAAATAAAAGTCTAACGTAAAAGTATCTCTGAAAACACAAGGAGATCAACCCATACTGAAAAAAAGCAGGACAAAACTGGACTCCAAGCTCACCCCGAATCTCTGAAAGTAAAAGAATCAGCAAAAATAGTGGTCTGTGAATCACGGATGGACACTTAAACTCAGATCTGCACATGACAAATGTAGTATGAATACAAGCTGCCAAAGCAACCCGTACCCTATAGGCTTTAAGGGCCTACTAGGAATATAATAATAATAAAAGCAGTAAATAATAAAAGATAATAAATAGGGTCGTAGAAGCAAACAGTATATCATGGAAGCTAGCTACTCAGATGGGAATCAAGTAATAAGTAGATACCCAGAATTATTGCAATAGTATATGTGAATAATAACAATAATTAATCAAGAGTTAAAAGGAATATAGGAAGAGAACATGTACGGTATATCGGTAACCTCAAGTAGGACTGGAAAGACTGATAAGATGATACAACACACAATAACCCACATAATCAGAAATATTTACTAATTAGTAATATCTATGGAACAGTAATTATAGTAATGAAATAAACATATAAACACTATAAAGCCCCTCATAAAGAATGCAACATATACAGTAAACACACTCACCCATTAACCTCCCATATGACCAGGGGTACACTAAAGAAAATAAGTGCAAAATGTAAATATGCACAATGAAGTAATACAATCTCTACCTTCATCATATATCCTCCCATCACAAACCATAAGCCTCCAGGGTATTAAACTGGCATTCAACACATCATATATCTTAATAGTATCAGTAAGTTACAATATCAATAAGTCATGGTGTTCCATGCCTCACAAGCCATAATGTCAGCAGGTTATGGCATCCCACGCCTCAAATGTTCTAATATCAACAGGTTAGGTGTCCCACACCTCAAAATTCGTAAGGTGAGAAATTGATGGCATCTTATGCCGCAATGTCTTGTATTATCAAAGTCCTCAAGGGAACTGCATCAATAATACTCCAAACCTGTATATGTGATAGTATCAAAAAGCTGTACTCACTACTATAGAACAATGGACTCAAGTGCCGTTGTGACAAATGGATGAAAGAACAGTTACTTATGATACTGACACTTGAGTTTGTCATTGTACGACAGTGAGTATACCTTTTCGATACTATCACATATACTGGCTTGAAGGATTATTGGTGTATTTTCCTTGAGGACTCTGATGATACATAACATTGATGTGTGGGATGCCATAACTTTCCAACCTTATGGATTTTGAAGTGTGGGACACCATAACATGCCAACACTATGACTTTTGAGGCGTGGGACACCATAAGCTGCTGATATTACGACTTTTGAGGTGTGGGACACCATGACTTATCGATCTTGTAACTTATTGAGACTATTGAGATATCAGAGATGCTGAATGCCAAATTTGATGTCCTGGAGGCTTATGGTATGGTATGGGAGGATATATGATGATAGTAGAGATTGTATTACTTCATTGTGTGTATTTACATTCTAAACTTGTTTCTTCACTATAACCCTGGTCATATGGAAGGCCAATGAGTGAGCCTTTTTTTCTGTGTATGCTGCATTCCTTATGGGGGGCTTCTCAGTGTTTATATTTTTATTTCATTACTATTATTACTGTTCCATAAATATTACTGATTATTGGATAGTTCTGATTACGTGGGTTATTGTGCGTTGGATTATCTTATCTGTCTTTCCTGTCTTACTTGAGGTTACCGGTATATTGTCCATATTCTATTCCTGCATTTTTTTTACCCTTGATTAATTATTGTTATTATTCACATATACTGTTGCAAAGATTTCAGGTACGTCTTTCTTTATTTCCTAAAATTCTATTATATGATTAGCTAGCGATGGCATGATCTACTCTTTACTTGATTCCCATCTGAGTAACGAGCTTCCATGATATACTATTTGCTTCTATGAACCTATTTATTGTCTTCCATTATTTACTGCTTTTATTATTGTTATGTGTCTAGTGGGCCCTCGAAGCCTACTGGGTTCGGGTTGTTTCAACAGTTTGTACTCATACTACACTTGCTATGTGCAGATCTGATTACAAGTTTCCATCCGTGATTTACAAACCGTTGTTCGTGCTGACCTTTTGCTTTCAGAGATTTAGGGTGAGCTTGGAGTCTAACTTTTTCGTGCTTCTTTTTAGTATTGGGTTGATCTCCTTATGTTTTTTAGAGATACTTTGACATTAGACTTTTATTTCATATTTTGTACTTAGAGGTTTTGTATTACACTGACTACCGTGTTTGGGTATTGTCGACTTTTTGTAATTATGCTACATTGAGTATTTCGTTTATAGTTATATTCTATTTATTTTACTTGTGCTTTCCAATTTTTGTGTAGTAGTCCTTTGCTTCGACTTTGGACTATAGGGTTGGTTCTCCTACTGGTGGTATAGTAGGTGCCATCATGATCTGAGAAATTGAGTCATGACATTGGTATAGCCACAGGGTATGTAATTAAGTTACAAGCCAGCTAAATGGGCCATAGCCTGGAAGAATAAGCATATTAGGGCTCGACCAATCATTCCAGCCCCTAGCTGGCGCTTTACTATGCATATACTATACCAATACCCAGTCTGCATAAAGTAGGCCACAGCCTACCTGGATTCTAGAGATGTCCTTCGAAAAGCATGCTTTAAATGTCCAAAATCACATATGAAGCTCGAAATCATACAAGACTAGAAAAAATGTAACCCACATGTCAATAAGAGTAAGACAAGACCCATATTTCTATATAAATAGCTGGGGTCAAAATTTTGTCTAAAAATGGGTCCGCAAAACCCTACGAGCTCGAAATGAGAAAAAACTTATACCAATATATAGAGCACAATCTATATATCATATGGTATAAAATAGAGCTAATTTTAATGGTAGAAATGAAAGATATAAGACCAAGAAGTTTATAGAATAAAGAAACAAAGAATTACCTAGTAGAAATGATCGTAGAATTACCGTAACAAGTTTCTACGGAGTAGAACTTGATAAACAATTTCAAAGATGCCTAAACATACCCTAAGAATCCAAAAGGTTGGAGAGAAAACAAGAAAAATGAAGAAAATTTGTACAAATGAAACTTTTTATAAAAGCACTGCTTGACCAATAAATTAGTCATTTTAGCCAAATTTATCGGCACTGACCAATTTATCTGTCCTTTGGCTGATAAATCGATCCTTGTGGACCAAATCCTAACAGATTTTGGAAAATTTTCAAAACGCACACGAAATGGAAATGGAGTCCAACTATAACGCTCCATATATGAAATCATTATGTAATTTACATTTCGGACTTAATGGAATCACAAAAAAGGAAATTCGATATTGTATAAGCTGTGTAAGACCCTAAAACCAATAATTATGAAAGAATTTAGCCCATAAAATTGTCAAGGATCCAACCTATCTATCCCCGCAAGTCATAAATGACTTGGGGCAGTTCTATAACGCTATAAACGTATAGGAATTGCGGAGATCACGAAAATGGCCCCGAGGGCCATTACATTAAATTTTAACTCCGCTGTAGGGAATAAGTTGTCTTTTCTTCATTCTAGTGTGCCGAATTACTTTTGAGTATATTTTTCTTCGTCTGATTATTTTTATTATTTGTTTTGATCTTCGATGCAAATATGAGTGATATTGATTGTGATGATTTTTAGGATATACTATTAACCATTTGTGTTGATATAGTATTATTTATTAACGATTGTTTTATTTATTCAGTTCAATAAAGTATTATATTAAATAGATCATTCTGTCATATATGTGTCCTCAACTTAAATAGAAGATGATTAGTGTATAGATTTTGAGCTTATGCACAGAAGATTAAATCATCGATTCTTATAAGTTAAAGTATAGTTCACTATCATAGATGAGAATTTTGATAAACTATCAGAATGATTGTTGCACGAGATTAAATATAATTTATCTTGATTACGAGAATGGTATAGTTCTAACTTCTTGTACTAGTGCATTTTGTATGAATTGAACAAGATCAAGTAGGATAATTGTATTGGATTGACTGATAAAAACTTATCCTCTAAAGTATTAAATGTACTTCTGTTCTTAATCTTGATATAACTATTATGAGCTGTTTATATTGATTATTGTTTTAATTTATTAAATGGTGAGGTTCTAAAATAGATCGATATGCCTGGTAAATTGACTGATAATAAATATATATTGGTGAAATAATAAGTTAGTTGATGAAATCCATGTTTCGTTATAGATATTGATGATATGGCTTTCTGAGAAGCTTATAAATTTTCATGTGTAAGCCCGACCGATGAATGTATGAATCCAACAGATGAAATAAGTTAAACTTGAATTTAAAGGAAATTAATTATTAAATTAAATTTATTTGTAATTTAATTTATTAATTAGTATCTGTAATCTTAACATGGAGAATTATATAAGTGTTTAGTGGAAAATTTCGAAATATAAAAGAGGAGTGCAATTAAGAATTTTTAGTGGAATAATTTGTAATTTATTATAATAAGGATAATTCAAATTAATTTTATTTTGAATTATATCCATAATATGAAGCCTTAGTAAATTAATTCTATGGTCCCTGCAGTGCCCAAATTAATTAAAACTCAGAATCCTATTTTTTATGGGATTAGGAGGTTGGCCGATTTTCTCCTTCTTCGTAGAAGAAAAATTGCTTTTTATTGTCCTATTTAGATTAGCAGAAGTCTCTCTATAAATCTATAAACAGGGATCCTCCTAACATAGAATCATAACTTAGTATTCTACACAATACTTTTCCACCAAGTATTGAGGGAGTTAAATTGTGAATTTGAGATCACTAGAGAAGATCATAATCTGGAGCTAGATTTTCTTTAAGATATTTTTTCACATTTCAAGATGTAATTCTTGATTTAATTTTCAGCACACTTGTATGTAATACATATTTATATTTGTTGTCTATTATTAATGTAAGCAGTATGATCATAAAAATACTTTCGTTGTGTAATTATTTTCCAACAATTGATATCATGAGCTACACTTACATCTATAATAAATTACATGGACCATGTATGTAATAACTGTGTACCAATATACACATAATTTCGTCTATTAGTATAATGGTGTGCGTGGAGTTTTAATTTTTTTTGGATAATTTTTTTCTTGAATGTTGTCGTCCAGACTTGAAAATCCTAGCTTGGTTATGTATGATTCAAGAGAAAGTTTTGATTTCACATAAGAACGACAAAATATGCCTTCTAGAATTCTGATTGAAATTTTATTTAAATTATTTGATATATGAAAAGAGAGGGTTAAATCTACTTGTTATTGAATATATTGGATATCTTGATATAATTTTTTTTTAGAAAATTTTACTATAAAAATTTGAAAATAAAATATTTGATAATAAAGATTCATTCGAATAATTAACATAATTAAATAGTAATAAAGTATTAAGTTTATGTGTTGGCCTTGACCTTCCTCCATATAGGATAATGTTTATACAAGTCACTAAGTATTTAAATTCTAGTTTGATAATCTGTATTAACTCTCCTAAACTAAGTAATATTGGATTGATCAATGTAACTAGGGCTTTGATTTTCAGTTGACTTAAACTAACGGTAAAGTCTCCATATGAGTTAGGTTTGAAAAATCATGGAGTGAATAATCGGTCATTATATATGTGTAATGCATGAGTAGTTCTCCAATCCATGTATTGACTATTTGAGATGCATGAATATATGTATATGATGAGTTTGGATCGTTCAATGTTTATATGATTTTTTTTGTTGATCTATTGTAATACTTTTCAATATCATATTAAATATGCCTCCATCTACCTCCCTTAACACTATTTTAGGTCAAAATAAACTAAAGGTCATAACTATGTTTATTTGAGGAGAAACCTAGATATTGTGTTAACTACTGAGGAATATAATTTTTTCCTTTATGAAGAGTGCCCACTTAAACCTGATGTTGAAGCTAATGATGATGATAAGAATGCCTATAAAAAAGGGCTCAAGGTAGATGAGATGGTGTGGTGCTACATTTTGGCTTTAATATCAAATGTATTGCAACATTAGCATCAAGCTATGCTCTCTACTTATGAGATACTATAGAGTCTCAAACAAATGTTTACTGACCAATGTAGGTCTAAGTGGAATTCCATGAAAGATCTTATGAACACAAAGATGGCTGATAGAACTCCTGCTAGAGACCATGTTTAGAAGATGACAAGTCTTCTAAATGAACTAGAGGTCTTGGAGGCTGAAATCACAACGATACTTAGGTTGGGATGATATTACAATTCCTGTTAGATAGTTTTCAACAGTTTTTCCCTGAACTATAATATGAAAAAGATGAACCTCTCTCTGTCACAACTGTTGAATGAACTACAGGTAAGAGAAAGTATTATCATAAAACAAGCACCACCTATGGAATTAAATGTTGAGAAAGGTTCTGCTTCTAAACCTAAAGGAGGACAGAAGAAAAAAAAGCTTATAAAGTAGCTGCAGCTCCAACTGGAGGCATGAAAAAGACAAAAGGCAAGTGTTTTATTTTCAAGGAACCAGGCTATTTGAAAGTGAATTGTCTAGTTTTCTTAGCCAAGGAAAAAATCAGGGGTTTCAGGAAATGCGCAAGCTAGCTAGAGGTGAAGTTGATATTTTTCTAACCGATGATTCGACATCACCATCTTTAACATTAGAAAATTCTATTATTTTATTTGGTAGTAGTAGAGTTCTAATTTTAAAGACACATTATATGCACCTACTGTTAAAAGAAATTTAATTTTAGTTTCTAGAACTTTGAGAGATGGTTATGATGTTACTTGTTTTGATAATAGTTGTGTTATTAGTTATAATGGATGTCTTATCTCTGCTGGTACATTTATTAATATTTTTTTAATTATTAATGTCTCTCCTAAGATCCAACAAACCAAAGAATTGAGTAATGAGACTTTCTTCTGAAGTTAATGAGAATTATCTATGATAGTTACATCTATGTCATATAACTCTAGATAGGATTTCAAGGTTGGTTCAAGATGTACCTTTAGGGTCATCAAAAGTGGAGGCACTACCAACATGCAAATCCTGTTTAGAAGAAAAAATGACTAAAGAGACCTTTGCCCTAAAAAAGAAATAGAGCTAATGATAAGTTAGAGATAATTCATTCAAATTTATATAGCCCAATGAATGTTCAGATTAGAGGTGGATCTGAGTATTTCTTGAATTTCATTGATGATTACTTAAAATATGGATATATTTATTTGTTGCACTGTAAGTCAGAATGTTTTGAGAAATTCAAATAGTTTAAGACAGAAACAGATAAGCGTTATAGAAAATATATCAAGTCACTGTGATATGATCGTGGTGGAGAATACCTCTCCACGAAATTTGTTAGTTACTTATCAAAATAGGGAATTACATCTCATATGTTAGCACCTAGAACTCCACAACAAAATGGTGTTTCAGAAAAAAGAAACAAGATTTTTTTAGAAATGGTTAGATCTATGATGAGTTATTCTGATTTGCTTTCTTTGTTTTGGTGACATGCATTAGAAATTGAAAATTACATCTTGAACTTAGTTCCTTCTAAGTTTGTACCTAAGAAGTACATGGAATTGTGGACTGGTCATAAGCCTAGTCTGAAACATATTCGAATTTGGGGTTGTCCAACACATGTGTTGAAATGAAAGACAGAAAAATTGGAACCAAGAACAGAAGCATCTATTTTTATTAGGTAACTTAAAGGGACGAAAGATGGTTTATTTTATAATCCTAAAGAAAAGAAGGTCATTGTAAGCACCAATGCCAAGTTTTAGAAAAGGATTTCTTAACAGACCATATTCCTAGAAATAAATTACTTTACGAGAATTAAGCAAAGAAATAACAAATTAATCTACTGAACATAACTAAAACCAAGCTCAAATTCCAGATGTTGGAATTAACATACTATTGCATTTGAATAGAGGGAGAGAGGCTAATAGAAATATAGTTCCACAAGTACAAGTTCTTCAAAATCTATTGCATCAAAATAGTGGGAGTAGTATTGAGACGACTGCATTAGAGGATGAAAATCCTACAAATGATATAGCTCAACCACAAGATTATAATGGTGCATCCCCTGATCCTACCCCTACCCCTATAGTGACTAGTCGTAGTAGAAGAGTAAAAAAACCATCTCGATATGCACTATTGGGAGAGTCTTTTGACAAAATCCCTAACTAGTTGAATACCGAGCCTGTGAATATGATGAAGCACTATAGGTAAAATATGTATTAAAATGAATTGTTGCCATAAAATAAAAAATAGGAGTCTATGTACTCAAATAAAGTATGGGGTCTAGTAGAACCACTTTTAGATGGAATTAAACCCATTAGATGCAGGTAAATTTATAAGAAGAAGAGAGGAGTAGACGTAAAAGTGCAAACTTACAAAGTTAGGCTTGTTGCAAAAAGGTTTACTCAAAGAGAAGGAATAGATTATGAGGAAAATTTTCTCCAGTATCTGTGCTTAAGTCTATTAGAATTCTCTTATCCATTGCTGCTCATTATCACTATGAGATTTGGAAAATGGATGTCAACACAGATTTTCTTAATAAAAGTCTTGGTGAAATCATTTACATGTAGCAACCAGACGGTTTTATTGAAAAAGGACAAGAACACATGTTGTGAAAGCTTAAAAGATCTATTGATGGATTAAAGAAAATCTTTTAAGGTATGGAATGCTTATTTTGACAATGTAGTCAAGGGCTTTGGTTCTGAGAAATGTCTTGATGAGTCTTGTGTTGTACAAAAAGTGGAATGGGCACAAAGTGGTATTTCTAGTATTGTATGTAGATTATATGTTGCTCACAGAAAATAATGTTGGCTTGTTAAATTCAGTCAAGGAATGTTGTATAGTAATTTTGATATGAAGGATTTGGGAGAAGCTGCTCACATCCTTGGGATCAAGATTCTACGTAATTGCAAGAAAAGGATGTTAAGATTATCTATGCACTTTATACTAATACGATTCTTACCAGGTTCAACATGCATGAATTCAAGAAAGGATTTACTCCTTTTAAACATGGAATCTCCTTATTTATGGATCAATGTCCTAAGATAGATAAGGAGATACAAAGCATGAAGGCGGTTCCTTATGCATCAGCTGTGGGAAGCCTAATGTATGTTATGCTATGTACTAGACGTGAAATCTATTATGTGGTAGGCATGGTTAGCAGGTATTAGTCTAATCCTAGACGAGAGCACTAGACCACATTTATGAGTATAATTAAGTATCTGAAAAGGACTAGGGATTACGTGCTAGTATACCATTCGAATGAGTTAATGCCAATAGAGTATATGGACTCAGATTTCCAGTCTGACAAGGGCTCTCAAAAATCGACCTTTGGAAATATATTTATTTTTGGGAGGTACAATCGTTGTTTGGAAGAGCATCAAGAAAACATTTGTTGTTGATTCCACCGGTTGAGTATGTAGCATACTCTAAGGTAGCTAAAGAG
This sequence comes from Withania somnifera, assembly GCA_039654485.1. NCBI lineage: Eukaryota > Viridiplantae > Streptophyta > Magnoliopsida > Solanales > Solanaceae > Withania > Withania somnifera. The sequence goes on from JBDJHY010000078.1 coordinate 12,635,978, forward strand.
GCAGAATGGCTCAAAATTTCTAAAAGACTTGGTAGTTGTTCATGCGATAGAAACAATGCTTATAATTTATTGTGACAATAGTGGTGCGGTTGTAAATTCAAAGGAACCACAAAGTCATAAGAGGGAAAAATACATTGACCATAAGTACCATTTGATTCGAGACATAGTACAAAGAGGAGATATGGTGGTGGTGAAGATTACATTGGAAAAACTACGTTGCAGACCCTTTGTGGAAAGCTTTACCACAAAAGCCTTTTGATAAGCATGTAGAAGAAACGTCTGTTAGAGTTGTATATGTATGGTTATGTGTCTAAGTAGGAGATTGTTAGGATATATTATCAACCATGCGTGTTGATATAGTATTATTTATTGAACGATTGTTTATTTATTTATTCAATCCAATAAAATGTTGTATTATATAGATCATTCTTTCATATATGTGTCCTCAACTTATATAGTAGATAATTTAGTGTATAGAGTTTGAACTTATACATACAAGTTGAATCATTGGTTCTTATAAGTTAAAGTTATAGTTGATAATAGTAGATGGAAATTTGGACAAACCGTCAGAATGATTGTAGCACGAGATTAAATATGATTTATCTTGATTACGAGAATGGTATAGTTCTAATTTCTTGTGCTAGTGCATTTTGTATGTATTGAACAGGACGGAGTAGAGATAGATATTTTGGACTGACTGATAAAAACATATTACCTAAACTATTCAATGTACTTATATTTTTAATCTAAATATAACTATTATGAGTTGTATATATATAGATAATTGTTTTAATTTTTTAAAATATGAGGTTCTGAGATGGATCGGTATGCTTGATAAGTTGATTGATAATAAATATACATTGGTGAAAGAATAATGTAGTTGATGGAATTCATATGTCGATATAAGATTGATAATACACCTTTATAAGAAACTTATAAGTTTTCATGATTAAAATCCGACATATGAAAGAAGTTAAACATAACTGTAAAGAAAATTGATTATTAAATTAAATTAATCTGTAGTTAATTTATTAATTTGTATCTGTAATCTTAACATGGAGAATTACATAAGTGTTTAATAGGGAATTTTGAAATATAAAAGAGGAGTGCAATTATAAAATTTTAGTGGAATAATTTGTAATTTATTATTGTAAAAATAGTTCAAATTAATTTTATTGTGAATTATTTCCATAATAGGAAGCCTCAATAAATTAATTCTGTGGTCCCTGCAGTTCCAAATTATCTAAAACTTTAAATCCTATTTTCTATGGGATTGGGAGGTTGACTGATTTTCTCTTTCTTCTTAGAAGGAAAAATTACTTCTTTCCTATTTAGATTGAGAGACGCCTCTCTATAAATCTATAAATAGGGATCGCCTTAACACAGAATCATAGCTTAGTATTTTACACAATACTTTTCCACCCAAGTATTGAGTGGGTTTAATTGTGAATTATGAATTACTGGAGAAGATCATAGAACTGGAGTCAAATTTTCTTCAAGATATTTGTTCACGCTTCAAGAGGTAATTCTTTATTTATCTTTCAGCACACTTTGTATGTAATATATGTCGGTATTTGTTGTGTATTATTCATATAAGTAGTATGATCATGGGAATGTTTCCGCTATGTGATTATTTTCACCAACAATTCTAGTTACGATAAAAATGTTAACGATGATATGAGATACGTCGGCATGACAAGTGCCATCTGCTTGCCTCATATTATTGAAAATGTGACTTTTAATGTAACTAGAGCCATGCTTCATTTAATCCAAATAAAAGTTCTATTCGGGGTCAAGCTCATGAGGACCCCAATAGACACTTGCAGAGCTTCACTGAAGTATGTTCATCATTCAACAAATCAAATCTCTCAAGAACCGATCCATCTATGGCTTTTCTTATTTTCCCTCATGGGTGAGGCTATAACATGGCTCGAGGAACTTCTAAAGGATTCCATTACTTCTTGAAATGCATTAATCGAAGCTTTTTTAGAATATGGTTTTCCTCCCTCATGCATGATCTAATTGAGGGACGAAATTTCAAACTTTCACTAAAAGCCCAGTGATGAATTATATGAAGCATAACTTCTATTTAAGAAGAAACTCTTGCAATGTCTAACACATAATCTTTTGAATCAAGTGCTTTTGCAAGTGTTCTACGATTTTTGGTCTTAATCAACAAAGCTATGGCAAATAATATGATTGGTCGATCTTTGATAGGCTATTAATTTATAGTGGCTAGTACACTATTGGATAAGCTTACCAATATTAATCATCCTGGCAATAGAGATACTGAGGTTCATGCTGGTGCACCTTCAGGAGTGATCTACAAATAAATAAGAAAGAAGGATAAGGAATGCAATGAAGCAATGACCAAAATGAAGATTTGAATGAATCTCTTAACAAAATATTTCATAAATCAAGTTACCAAGAGTGTAAAAGAAATGATGTCGAAAGGTGTAGAAAAAGTTATAAGGATGAGGATAATGACCTAATGTACATAAAAAAAGATCATTATTTCACCAATCAGCTTATGGGTTCTCGATCCAAGCAAGGGTGCATAAATCAAAATTGGAAAGAAGAAAGAGAAAGAGATAGCGATGTGAGATGTATGGATGGTTATCGAAATGGTTATTAAAAAGATTGAAGATTAGTGATAAATGAACGGACCACGATGAAGGATAATAGGATAGGCAGCGATATCGATATGACAAGTATGTACCTCTGAAAAGAGAAAGAAAATATGAGTTACATTATGTAACTGTGAGTGACCCTGCTAGCTCAAAGATAGAGGATATATTATAAAAAAATGCTCACAAAAATTGACTCTATCAAGAAGGAACTTAATGAGTTGAGATCTATTGTTTTTACTATGGGTCAAACGGTGGTGGCTCATGTTGCTGCAACCATGTACCACTAATAAAGGACTTGTCAAATCCTTTACAAATTAGTTAAAATTTCTTATGCCTGCTTTAATATGTAGATGTTCGATTTTATGATTTAAAATGGTTAGTGTTTTCTTCTTCTTTAAAGTCATAGGCATGTTAAAAGTGACATTTCGAAAATTTAGTTAAAACCTTAATGATGTGATAGTAATAGTCGAGTTACTAAACTATCGTGATAGGGTATATAATTATTGGTCACTATAATCAAATTACGAGTGTCCATGTTTAGGTCACTAATTTACCATAATGAGATACAAAATATTTAAATCTATTGGGTTAATGATATGATATTGAATGACACTATTTTATTGCTTTAAGGGATAATTGGAAGGACTCAAGTCGATGACCACCACTTGTGTTGCTTGGAAAGACCTTTTGTTGATAAGTGAAGTAATTACATATTTCAATAGCTGTTTGGATGAATAAGTATCCTAGAGAGACTAATCATGAATTTCCAAAATTCATGATTTAAGGAAGATCAAACAAGGCCGTTGTCTCATTAAGGGTATTATTGTAATATCTAGTTGTCTTCTATTCTAGCTTAGTATAAAAAAGGTTTTCTAGAGTTTATTTTCACTTAGTTATTTTTCAATATTGATTATTATCTCATGTATGAGATTATTAGCTTGGTTTGAACTTTTGTTGAACACTTGTTTGATAAGTGTGATTATTAGGGTATCATCCTCTAAGGTCCACATGCTAGGATTGGTGCCTAGTATGTTTTGATATTATGGATGTTGAATACATATATTCATCGTCCGTAATCCATCTCTCTATTTTGTGTTTGTCTTATAGATTTGGTGCTTCTTTTTATTATCTAATAGGAGGTCTTCACTCTTTAATGTTGATCACCTATTAATCTTCATTGTTATGTCAATGAATGTTTCTTCTTGTTTAGAAATCACATATCCCATCCATCCTCTTATTTTTTATTATAGTTTATGCTTCCTCATCTTGCTTTTAAGATTTAAATCAAGTTACTAGTTATAATTGACTGAAACTGCCTAAAAGATAATGAATGAAAAAAATGTACTTATTCATGATCATTTCGATGATTATTTAGCTTGTTGTGTTACTTTCTTAATGATAAGTGATGCCTTGTTTCCTTTCAAAGTTTATGGCTTTGCATATCTAATTATTTAAAGTCTTGTTTCAACTTTAATTTAGTGAGGAGATATACAGACTCACTATGTATGGCTTGTGGTGTACATTTCTCTTTGTAGGAACATACATTTCGTAGATGTCACATCTGAATAGATTATATGCTACGTTGCCTCCTTATTTTTATTTCTAGAATAATTATTTTAACTAATTCAGATATGATCTGATACACTATTTAAAGCTTATAAAATAGTTATATTATAATGAATCAAATTTCAGAGTTAGTCTTCTCTCTCTTTCTCTCTCCTTTTTTTCTTTTTACTCTCCTTAGGAGTTTCACCTTGCTTTTTTGGTGCTTCAACAAGGTGGAAGGTAGTGCATGCTTACCGCGACAATCATATTTGTATGGTTCAAAATATAAAAGTTATTTCAACATTTCAATAGTGAGTTAGACAAGTTAATTACATATAGATAAAATTTATGCTTACCACAACAATATGTATCTGTGAATTTGATAGGTGCAACTCTAAAATGATATATATGTGTATCTATGTAGTTGTGTATCTCCGTGATTCGAGGGCTGCTAGTAGTGTATTTCTCAAATGTAGGATAATTTGAATTTGATCTCTATGAAAGGAGAATTTTATGGATATCTTTGTGAATACCCAATAACTTATTTGATACCTAATATGCACCTTCAAGAAATATATTACCCTTTATACAGGCGAGAGCTAGAGTTGCATCCAAGCTAGAATTTAGGGTGAGTAGTGTCACGCCCCGAGTCTACATCTAGATGAGACTTGGTACTTGAAATTACGAATGACTCCAAGATAACTCATGGTATACATAACAACAAAATATACTCACAATCAGAAACTAAATAATAGAAATATGACTTAATATTTGGGAATCATAAAACTAAGAGTTTAGAATATTAAAGACTAGACCCGATGAGCTAACATGATAACATTAATCACCTTTTTCTGAAAAATGTCTATAAAAAGAGTGTTAAAATTACTTCATCGAGACAAGGCCCCCAACTAAACCTAAACCAATGATTGTCTATAAAAAACTTAAAACTACCAACTAAGTCCTTGGGTGTCACGAACTGATTTTTCAAGTCATGAGGTTACCTACAACCCACTGTAGGCGAACCACCCAACAAGTAAAAAATTGATAGAGTATAACGTAAATGGTAGATAAAACATAAATGAAAAGGAAAAGGAATAAGTAAAAGACTAATAAAACAAAAGAACAACAAAACTGGTATATAGCACATAGAGCCTCAAATAAACGGGTACAACTTAGAAATAAAAGTACATAATCTGTCTCAGATACAAATGACAGAAAGAAAAATAGAAAAGATAAAAGGCTCTGAAGTCCAGAAGCTATCCTCTACCTTTGACTAATCCAACAACACAATTCGGGAAATCAACGACGCTCACTCGTACTTGGATCTGCACCATAGATGTAGAAGTGTAGTATGAGTACAAATACCAAAGCAATCGGTTAGCTAGAAGGTATCATCTACCAAATGCGCCCATATAAGAAATAAAAGTAGTAAATAGATAGATAATGAAAGACATGTCACAGAAGTCAAATAAGGTGAGCATACACAAAAAACTAACTAACAAAATATAGGCAGATAGATACCCCAAAAAGATAGCTAACAGTAATGAAGATAGATACCCCAAAAAGATAGCTAACAGTAATGAAGGTTCAGGCAAACAAAGGAGAAACTACCTAAATCCATCCTCAACTACCAAGAAAAAACAATAAATTATAGATATGGCGACATACCTTTAATGTCAAATAAGGGGAAAAATAGAAAGGTAGGGATAGTTACAAGCAAGTACATATACAATGAAATGCATGAAAGAAGCCCGAAAGATATATCCAACAAGTAACAATAAATTAGTACAATAATAAGTAAAGGAAATTCCTAATGACCTCTCATACGACCGAGAGATACAAACAAGTGAAAATAATAAATTACAAATACGACGGTATATTGTTAACCTTAAATAATAGGGAAAAAATAAAAAGGAAGGCATAACTACAAACATGTACAAACAAGTAACAGTAAATCAGCACAATAGTAAGTAAAGAAAAATCCCAACGGCCTCTTGTACGACCAAGAGATACAAACAAGTGAATCCAAATCATTCAGTCTCCCATACGTTCGAAAACTTCAACCAACAAAAAACACTCAAGGATAGAATATCCAGAATGATATGACATGATAAAGGTAAACCCGTAATTAGATATTTACTGTCGGGCTATCTTAGAATTAAGTATCAATAATCGATCCATCCGTAATCAGGTCTAAAATATGAAAAATATCAAGCTTTAGCTCTTGACGCAACCAAGTTTAGTAGTATCTCACACATTAGTTACAACTTCACTTAGATATTTATTATTGAAAACTTGTAAAATTATCAATTAATACTCATTTTAATCTCATAATACTAAAAACAGTCCCACAAGTCCATGCAAGGTTTCAAAATCAGTAACATTGGGATTTTGGACATATAATAGCAAACACAAATACTTAAAACCAGTATTCATGATGATGTCATGCACAAATACATGCAATAGCTCAAACAAGTCCCATAGGCCCTGCACAGGCTTAGTTACAACAACAATTTAGAACCAATAAGTCAATGTCTGGGACTCAAGAAAATTCCCAATAAACCCACCATCTATGTTCCAGAGTCAATAAAAACCATATAGGGTCACAAGGTAAGCTATAATTGTAAATGCAACACCAAAGTATAACAAAGAAGCGAACTAAAGAAGTATACAGGGTCAGGACTCCCAAACCTAAAAACCCAACCCAATGACAGCTAATTACTACCCTTATTTCAAATAAAAATCCAATCTAAGATCGGTAAGCCATTATATACCTGGTATCCAAAGATAAGCTCACAAATACCAAAAGAAAGTAGCCTGGGCAAATTTAACAGCTCCAAAAATACACCAATAATTTTGAACAATCACGAAACTAGAAAAATAATAATATACACATTAAGATAAGTCAAATAATACCCATAAATCTATAATTATATCTAGGATCAAAATATCAAAATGGGCCTATGGGCCCGTGAACTTGAAACTCTGAACAAAGGATACCCAAATGTTTCCTATATCGTACGGAACTCATACCCAAAATTTTGAGCTAAGACAAGTTAAAATCAATGGATTAAAGTGAAAAGCAAACTTGGTGAAATTAGGGAAATTTTGGATGAAATTTGGTGTAATTTGGGTGGAAACTAACCAATAATTGAAGAACAAACCAAGAAATATTGTTTCCAACCTCACCCAATGTGACATGCAAAGACGAAAGGATTGGTAATTAAGATTTTTGAGCTTTGAAGGAAATATGTTGCAAAAGGAAAGAAATTTGAATTCTGGAGTTTAAATATTGCTAGGAGTTTACCCTGTGCAAACGCGACCATCTGATCATGAATATGGTCCATCACTCAGATGAACCATTGTGAACGTAGTGACTAGTCTGTGAACACAAAGGGTAGAGAGGCTGGCCGGTCCAAGTTTCCCTTTTGCAAATGCGGCTGGATCATCGCATTCGTAAAGCCTAACCCAATCAGGTTCTCCATGAATGAGACCCTACTACTCGAACACAAAGAGAATTAGAGGGATGCATTAGCATAAGCTAATCACTAGCAAACATCCAAAGTTCAATTATGAAATGGATGCTCGGAATGTATTCAGAAACTAATAAATGCAAACCACATATACTACATGCAAAGAAAAGACATTCTGGATTCAACAACACAGACAAAATTTCAATCCGGAATCGTTTTGACAAATGTTTACTCAAGTAAACTCTAGGCCTAAATTCCTATTATTCCAACCGAGTACTCAAGATGAGTACGGTTGGCCCGAGGTTGAACGAATAGCTCACCTTACTCAAACTTGGCATTTTGGAGCTGATGGCAGAGTCAGATTTTCAATCCGGGGTTTCGATAACAAAAAGTTAATCAAAGTCTAATTTTCAAACTCTAAAATGCCTAAAAAACACAAAACCATATAACATCAAAACCAAGCCCTTTGGACATAAACCAAGAGTCCGTAAAGATCAAAATCCACATCCCCGAGCTAATTGATCTATCAAAATTCAATTCGGGTTTTGCTTTCATAAAATATTGACTGAAGTCAATGATTTCAATAGTTATGGATTTAAAATAGAGATATAGACATAACAACTAAATGAACGACCCATGAACCAAACCACCGGTCCCGATAAATCATAAACGACTCAGGGCCACTACAAAAAGATCTAATGTACAAAAAATACAAAAACACAAAAATGGCCATAATGGTCATGACAACATCCACTACTAAAGGGGACTTTCATCTCCGAAAGTTCAAAGAAGAAAGTACCTAAAGGCACAATAGTTGCGGATACAAAGATCTAAACTCACTCTCGATCTACTAAGTAGCCTCCTCTATGGGAAGATCCCTTTACCGAACCTTAACCATAAGAATCTCCCTGGACCTCAACTTCCTCACCTCTATCCAAAATAAGCACCGACTCCTCAACCATGGATAAACCCTCATCCACTTGAACAAAATCATATAGGAGCACATGTGACTTATCAGGAATATGTCATCTCAATATAGATACATGAAAAATTGAACGCAAAACATATAATATAGTAGGTAAATATAGATTATATGCAACACTACCTATATGGCTTAGTATCTTAAAAGGGAGAATATACAGGGAATAAAATTCTCCCTCTTACCGAATGTCATCACGCTCGTCATGGGTAATACCATAAGAATACCTTTACCAACACTAAAATCTAAGGCATGCTTTTGACGGTCGGAATAACTCTTCTTTCTACTCTAGGCTGCCTAAAGTCTATCCTGAATCAAGAGAAATTTGTCTAACA